>CALNXK010000488.1:142500-159719 GCA_942486035.1 Porites lobata | reverse complement strand
TCGTTATGCATCCTGTAGTGCTTTAAAAGCAATATAAATGAATAATTCGCATCGCTAAAAAAATTTGATCTGTTCGGTCGTCCTAGGAGTGGTTTGACCCTCTCGAATTTTTTAGGGCTGTTTTTCGCCTTTCCCGAAAATAACAGCCCACAGTGAAAGCTTTCCGAAAACGTAAGATTACCTGACGAGCTTTCCCTTGACCGAAATTTTTAGGGGTCCTTTCAAGTTTTCTCCGAAAACTTTATCTAGTGTGAGAGTGTCTCCGAATTTTCTAGGGCGACGTAGAATGTATAGAAAATTCTAGGTGTAAAAGAAAAGGCATTTAAGTGATTTTAAAGCCAGTTGAAACGTCTAATGAGTGTATAGAAAATTCTAGGTGTAAAAGAAAAGGTATTTAAGTGATTTTAAAGCCAGTTTCAAACGTCTTGTACCGGCATGGCACTGACTGATTACAACGCACATTGAACGCAGTCAGCTAAGGCAGTTGGCAGAGTTGGGATCAGTTGGAATAGCCCAGGGCACGGCTCAGTGTTTTTTCAGTGTTCTGTTCTGTTTTTTCTGTTCGTCCCCAAGGGGTAAGGTGTTCTGGGTGCTAAGGTAATAGGAGAGGACAGCTGATGGGGGGAATCTGAAGAATAGGCCGAATAGGTCCAGTAGTAAAGATCAGAAAGATCAGAAGATTACGCGCTTTATTGCAGTTCTTTGAACAGTTTAAACAGTTTAAACAACTGTTTAAATCAGGTACTGTTTCCTGTGTTTCGGCGTCAGTGTGTCCTTACGGGTAATTGCTGAAACAGAAATTTGGTAAGAAAACGTTCAGAACCCTGGAATAACCAAGATTCTGGAGTCTGGAGATTCCTCCAAGTATAGATAATAATTTACAATTATCTGAATTAATAGGTGAATTATCAGCTGACGATTACAGTGAATTATCAGGCTGAATTATTCCTGTTATAACACGATTGCGCGTTGGGCTGGATATGAGTCTGCTGATGAGTTGGCTATAATATAATGTGTCAGTGATGGGTCTGATGGGTTCATCTTTCTTCAGCTGTTTCTTTTTCTAACAATTGCAAGACTGCAGTGAGACTTCTGACACTGATTATGTTTTTTTCCTTGTTTGTCATCAGTGTGTCATATTCGTTTTGCAGTGAGAGTTAAGGAACACAGCAATCCTGATCCGAACAAAGGTTCGAAAGGTTCGGCAGGTGCATACGATTTCGCGACTGCAAAGCCGCAGTCAGAGAACGACTGAACACTGAATGAAGCTAGATGGGCAATTGAAAACAATGGATATTCAAGTTCGGGTGAAAATCGAATAAGCTGAATAAAGTCAGTAAAGTGGATATACTATAGTTTGGTCTGCCATTTTTCAACTGAACTTTTCTGTGGTCGCAGCGCGCGCCAAGTCCAGCGATCTACTGTGTTCAGACTGTTGCCTATTATACTCATTGCATTTACTTTGCATTATATTTTACCCGAGTGGAAAACCTAATTTTTCTCGTTTGCTGTTGCTACTATCATTGGGATGGGAAGCGGGCTATGTACGTAGTTGATGTAGAACGAAAAAAACCCGTAACACGCTAAAAAATACCGTATTTATTCGAATAAGCGCCCAACCTCGAATTAGCGCCCACCTCGAATAAGCACCCATCCTAGAGGCAGAAAAGGTTAATAAACACCCAGCCTCGAATAAGCGCCCACCCACAACTCACAACCCTCCCCTTTCCACTCAAACTAAAATAAGCGACCACCCCTACCCCCATTCCTCCTTCGACACAAAAAAAAATTGAATAAGTACTAATAAGACACTTCCCCGAAGACGGAGTTTTCTTCAGAGTATTTTACAGAAACCTTGCATTGTTACATCTTCTCGTTTTGTTGTTACCATTTATTGTTTTGTTGCAAAATAAACGTACTACACTTGCTGAAGTGGTGAACATTCAATAAGGGCCCAGCCTTGAATAAACGCCCACCTAGAATAGGCGTCCACTCTCAAGGTCTAAAAATTTAATAAGCGCCCAGGGCGGTAGTCTGCTACAAAGCCGTTTTTAGTGTCGTCACGCAACGCTCCTAGTATCAGAGAGAAGTAACGACCGGAAATATCAGGAAATATTAAAGTCTACTCAGTGTCTACTGTTCGCAGGCTATGTGATCTGATGTGATCTGGTGAATATTCACCAGCGATCAGGCGTTTTTTTTTTTTTTTTCGGTGAAAGAGAAACCACTCATCGACCACTGGGACTCAGAGGACTGCTGATTTAGTTCTCGAGTCGTCTACACCGCAGACTCAGTTTTTTCCTGGGTAGTTTTTTTTCCGGAAACTGCGGAAAATACAAGCGGTTTGCACTCAGTGCAGTGTGTTCAGTGTGGCTTTGCAAGGCAAGGCGATGATCGTGAATCTAGTCAGTCTGGTGAATGAGCTGGTGAATGGTCTGAATGCTGTGAATGGTCAGCTGAAAATGGTGAACACATTGATTACAAACTGATTACGGTAGTTACTAGCAAAAACATCACAGATTTTAAAAACTAAAAACGAAGTGACAGCACTGCTGTTAATGAGAATCGTCGCCGTTTGGTACCTTTGTTCAAACCGTTAAGTTGAAAAAAAAAATGTTTAAGAAAATAACTTATCGAAAACAACAGCCTGAACAGCAGAACACGCACTGCTGGAAGTCAGTGTGGAAGTGGTCAAACACCTGAAACACAAATCGGGCAAATTTTTTATGGTCTTTCATCAAGTTGCTTCGGAATATAAACAGTATAAAGCTCAGAGGGCTTGTTTCTCAGTCTGCATGTACTATATGGTTAAGAAAAGCGGTATGATTTCCCAAAATTCTCCGAATAATGTGAATTGCTTTTTCTCTGTTTTCTCTCGCCTATCAGGAAAATCAGGAAGTGGGTGTTCACAGTGTTGATAACCTCAGAGCAGTGATAACCTGATAGGTTAGGACAGAAAGAAGAGAAGGTCAGATGTTGTGGTGCGTTGCAAACAATAGTTCTTTTGTTGCGCACAGCTGGACTATGTCAAATCAGCACCACCAACGTCACCCTTATTCAACCGAATTGCCGTTGATTTCTTGCACCGCACTGCAAGAAAAGACTCGCTGAGCTTAGAGGTTTGATTCGCTTGTCGCTTTGGGATGCTTGCATTCTACATGGAGATTTCATTCGCTTATATTCAACTATCTTTAAAACGTTAATTCAGGTAAGGTTTACTTCATTTTAACCTAACTGTTTTTGGGACCCTAAAGAGGAGGAATTTCACTGTAACGTGGCTATGATTTTAGGACATTTTTAAACCAAAGAATGGAAGAATTCATTTAGCTTTCCGGCCTTTCTATCTTATTCGTTTTCTGTTTGTATTGAGAAGTGGTCTTTTTTTATTATACGTCTTCTATGTACACCTCTTCGATAAGATCTCCCTGTTCGTTTCTAGATTTTGCGACATAATTTTTCAGTTTTTGTAATCAGTGTAATCGAACCGCCGCCTCACCGGTCTGAGCTTTATACTGTTTTTATTTCGTAAGGTCCAACGATTCGGCATATTCGGTGTACTGCTTTGGCCACGGACAACTTTTCATGCGCCGAACCTAACGTGTTGAATCAGCACATGAAAAGATCGGCGTCTTACGCCTTCTTTCAGCTTCTTTGTAACGGCTCAAATGCATAGCTCACCTTTTGTCTGTTTTGTCATGTGCCGATTCAGCGATTAGAAAGAATATACTATCATTTTAATGATTTTAACTTTTTTCCTCCCTTTGCATTTTGCTGGGCAGAATCTCTTCAGCCGTTCTAGATTATATGCTGAATACGGATCGATCGGTCTTCAGTGGCTAACTCTTTGATAAACCAAATAGCGCAATCAAATGTTTAGGATTTCGCAACTATGTTAACCGGCTCCTCTTAGAGCTTCGATTTGATTCAGGGCTGGTGGTTACACTCACCCTCGTCAATACCACAGATGTATGCAGACCGGCTGAATTAGTCAAAATGAAATATGCAACATGATCTAAATCAATACAATGGAAAGGCACAGAGTCTCCACTCCTCTGTCTTCATGTCATGCCATGTCTGTTTCACCGGTCTCTAAATAATACTAATACTGTAACGAGCTGTGTAACAAAGATATCTGCTCGAGTGGCAAGGTAGTGTCATAAGCCTGTGTCGCGAGTATTTCTGTGCGAATTCGTCGAAAAGTAAAACTGAAACACCCGATCTGAAACGTTCGGAATGCTTGCAGTGCGATGGTTGCTCAGTATGGAAACTTTGGGAAGATCTAAGATTCAGCTACAAGGTACCTCGCTTGAAAAAAAGAACAGTGGCATGCTATGAATTAGGAAACAACACCAATTTAATAGGTCAGGCAGTAAAAATACATAAAACAGTGAACAACAAATTGAACCCTTACTAACAAATTAATACTTAAACCAAAAAAAAATAGAATATGCAGGTAAACCACTCATGAAGGAATGTGTAAACTTTTAGGTCATATCAGCAGAAATGTTTCCTGTTACATCAAGGTTGGCGGTGAGCTCATTAATTTGTTTTGATTTCTTTATTGCGAAATACTATTGTTATTGTGTGAGTACTTTTCCCTAAATAAATAAATAAATAATTGATCACGTTCTTAATTTTGCAAACATTCAGATATTCTTGTTTTGATGGCACTTTTTGCTTAGAACAAGGAACTCTATTTAGCCAAGTATTTCAATGTTACTACTGGTAATGGTAAAATAGTGGTCCTCAAAATCTTGGGTGAGGACCAACAACCTCTATTTTGAGGGTAGTTTCCCGTTACTAAAAGGTCACGCAATGGTCACCAAAAAAACATAATTGGCTGAAGACCAGTTGACCCTCTCTAGTTCCCGCAACAACCTCTACTTTGAGGGTAGTTTGCCGTTACTAAAAGGTCACGTAATGGTCACCAAAAAAACAATGGTCACCAAAAACAACATTTTGAGGGTAGTTTGCTAATTGGCTGAAGACCAGTTGACCCTCTCTAGTTCCCGCAACAACCTCTATTTTGAGGGTAGTTTGCCGTTAAAAGGTAAAATGGTCACATAATGGTCACCAAAAAAACATAATTGGCTGAAGAAACCAGTTGACCCTGACCCTCTAGTTCCCAACAACCTCTATTTTGAGGGTAGTTTGCCGTTACTAAAAGGTCACGCAATGGTCACCAAAAAAAAAATAATTGGCTGAAGACCAGTTGACCCTCTCTAGTTCCCGCAACAACCTCTATTTTGAGGGTAGTTTGCCGTTACTAAAAAGGTCACGCAATGGTCACCAAAAAACATAATTGGTGAAGACCAGTTGACCCTCTAGTTCCCCAACAACCTCTATTTTGAGGGTAGTTTGCCGTTACTAAAAGGTCACGCAATGGTCACCAAAAAACATAATTGGCTGAAGACCAGTTGACCCTCTCTAGTTCCCGCAACAACCTCTATTTTGAGGGTAGTTTGCCGTTACTAAAAGGTCACGTTGGTCACCAAAAAAATAATTGGTTGACCCTCTCTAGTTCCCGCAACAAATTTTGAGGGTAGTTTGCACCAAAAAACATAATTGTCACCAAAAAACATAATTTGAAGACCAGTTGACCCTCTCTAGTTCCCGCAACAACCTCTATTTTGAGGGTAGTTTGCCGTTTGCCGTTACTAAAAGGTCACGTAATGGTCACCAAAAAACATAATTGGCTGAAGACCAGTTGACCCTCTCTAGTTCCCCAACAACCTCTATTTTGAGGGTAGTTTGCCGTTACTAAAAGGTCACGCAATGGTCACCAAAAAACATAATTGGCTGAAGACCAGTTGACCCTCTCTAGTTCCCGCAACAACCTCTATTTTGAGGGTAGTTTGCCGTTACTAAAAGGTCACGTAATGGTCACCAAAAAAACATAATTGGCTGAAGACCAGTTGACCCTCTCTAGTTCCCGCAACAACCTCTATTTTGAGGGTAGTTTGCCGTTACTAAAAGGTCACGTAATGGTCACCAAAAAAACATAGTGACTAATTGGCTGAAGACCAGTTGACCCTCTCTAGTTCCCGCAACAACCTCTATTTTGAGGGTAGTTTGCCGTTACTAAAAGGTCACGCAATGGTCACCAAAAAAACATAATTGGCTGAAGACCAGTTGACCCTCTCTAGTTCCCGCAACAACCTCTATTTTGAGGGTAGTTTGCCGTTACTAAAAGGTCACGTAATGGTCACCAAAAAAACATAATTGGCTGAAGACCAGTTGACCCTCTCTAGTTCCCGCAACAACCTCTATTTTGAGGGTAGTTTGCCGTTACTAAAAGGTCACGTAATGGTCACCAAAAAAACATAATTGGCTGAAGACCAGTTGACCCTGTCTAGTTCCCGCAACAACCTCTATTTTGAGGGTAGTTTGCCGTTACTAAAAGGTCACGTAATGGTCCCCAAAGAAACATAATTGGCTGAAGACCAGTTGACCGTCTCTAGTTCCCGCAACAACCTCTATTTTGAGGGTAGTTTGCCGTTACTAAAAGGTCACGTAATGGTCACCAAAGAAACATAATTGGCTGAAGACCAGTTGACCGTCTCTAGTTCCCGCAACAACCTCTATTTTGAGGGTAGTTTGCCGTTACTAAAAGGTCACGTAATGGTCACCAAAAAAAAAAATAATTGGCTGAAGACCAGTTGACCCTGTCTCTAGTTCCCGCAACAACCTCTATTTTGAGGGGGTAGTTTGCCGTTACTAAAAGGTCACGTAATGGTCACCAAACATAATTGGCTGAAGACCAGTTGACCCTCTCTAGTTCCCGCAACAACCTCTATTTTGAGGGTAGTTTGCCGTTACTAAAAGGTCACGTAATGGTCACCAAAAAATAATTGGCATAATTGGCTGAAGACCAGTTGACCCTCTCTAGTTCCCGCAACAACCTCTATTTTGAGGGTAGTTTGCCGTTACTAAAAGGTCACGCAATGGTCACCAAAAAACATAATTGGCTGAAGACCATTGATTGGTTCCCGAAGAACCTCTATTTTGAGGGTAGTTTGCCGTTACTAAAAAGTTCCCGCAACAACCTCTATTTTGAGGGTAGTTTGCCGTTACTAAAAACCTCTATTTTGAGGGTCACGGTCAAATGGTCACCAAAAAACATAATTGGCTGAAGACCAGTTGACCCTCTCTAGTTCCCGCAACAACCTCTATTTTGAGGGTAGTTTGCCGTTACTAAAAGGTCACGTAATGGTCACCAAAAAAAACATAATTGGCTGAAGACCTGTTGACCCTGTCTAGTTCCCGCAACAACCTCTATTTTGAGGGTAGTTTGCCGTTACTAAAAGGTCACGTAATGGTCACCAAAGAAACATAATTGGCTGAAGACCAGTTGACCGTCTCTAGTTCCCGCAACAACCTCTATTTTGAGGGTAGTTTGCCGTTACTAAAAGGTCACGTAATGGTCACCAAAAAAACATAATTGGCTGAAGACCAGTTGACCCTCTCTAGTTCCCGCAACAACCTCTATTTTGAGGGTAGTTTGCCGTTACTAAAAGGTCACGTAATGGTCACCAAAAAAACATAATTGGCTGAAGACCAGTTGACCCTCTCTAGTTCCCGCAACAACCTCTATTTTGAGGGTAGTTTGCCGTTACTAAAAGGTCACGTAATGGTCACCAAAAAAAACATAATTGGCTGAAGACCAGTTGACCCTCTCTAGTTCCCGCAACAACCTCTATTTTGAGGGTAGTTTGCCGTTACTAAAAGGTCACGTAATGGTCACCAAAGAAAACATAATTGGCTGAAGACCAGTTGACCCTCTAGTTCTATTTTGTTCCCGTTACAAAAGGTCAACCTCTATTTTGAGGGTTGACCCTGTCTAGTTTGCCGTTACTTTGAGGTCACGTTATGGTCACCAAAAAAACATAATTGGCTGAAGACCTGTTGACCCTGTCTAGTTCCCGCAACAACCTCTATTTTGAGGGTAGTTTGCCGTTACTAAAAGGTCACGTAATGGTCACCAAAAAAACATAATTGGCTGAAGACCAGTTGACCCTCTCTTCCCAGTTCCCGTTACTAAAAGGTCAACCCTCTATTTTGAGGGTAGTTTGCCGTTACTAAAAGGTCACGTAATGGTCACCAAAAAAAACATAATTGGCTGAAGACCAGTTGACCCTCTCTAGTTCCCGCAACAACCTCTATTTTGAGGGTAGTTTGCCGTTACTAAAAGGTCACGTAATGGTCACCAAAAAAACATAATTGGCTGAAGACCAGTTGACCCTCTCTAGTTCCCGCAACAACCTCTATTTTGAGGGTAGTTTGCCGTTACTAAAAGGTCACGCAATGGTCACCAAAAAAACATAATTGGCTGAAGACCAGTTGACCCTCTCTAGTTCCCGCAACAACCTCTATTTTGAGGGTAGTTTGCCGTTACTAAAAGGTCACGTAATGGTCACCAAAAAAACATAATTGGCTGAAGACCAGTTGACCTTCTCTAGTTCCCGCAACAACCTCTATTTTGAGGGTAGTTTGCCATTACTAAAGGTCACGTAATGGTCACCAAAAAAAAGATAGTGACTACTTGGCTGAGGACCAGTTGACCCTCAATAGTTCCCGCAACAACCTCAATTCGGAAGTTAGTTTGCCGCTAATAAAGGGCACCTAATGATCTTCCCCTCAACGACCTATATAACCTAAAAAATAGCCAAATGATCATTTGACCTAACGACCTAACCAATTTGTCATACTTTTGTGCTGACAATGTTATTGTTTTATTTATTGCTGTGTCAAATCATATTCAGGACTGGAAGTTTGACTTGAGATCATATAGAAAGTTTTTCTGTAAGCCTGAACCTAGCTTTGAACAAATAAATATATCAAAAAAGATTAAAAGGAAGGGGAGGAGGAACTCTTTAACGAAGTCTGACACAGGAGTAATAATGCAAAGCCCCAGAGGAGTCAACACGTGAGGAAGGTAAAGACAATCAATAATAATATGTCAATAGCTAGCAAAAAATTCTATTGATTGTTATTTCTTGAGGATAAGTACATAATGTTATATGAAATGTCTTTTACAGATCACACTAAATATTCAACAACACTTTAAAAGATTAAATCTAATATAAATAAATGATTTAACTTGCTTTCATTGGCAACTGTCAAAGTTGACACCTATATGTCAAGCCGTGATGATACTGTTTAGTGTATAATTTGTCAATAAGATCCCCTCTTTTTCAAAAATTTACAAAGCATCTGCTAAACAACTAATGAAAAGAGGAGTAGGTAGGTGTAGCATGACCATGAAACTTGATATAGTCAACACTTATCTATTTAACAATAGGCTTATAACAGTTTTGGAAGAAATTGCCAATTCCCTACATGTAACATGTAAGCCAGCCTAAATGAAATCACCTATCCATATCATATGTTACCTTGATGAAACAAGCTGTATCTAATTTTTGTGGTCTACTTTAAGTTGGGGCTGACTTGGTCAACTTATATATTGAGTTCCAGTTGAGACAGGGTTATCATTAAAGCTATTATTTTATTATTATTTAAGGTTGAACACAACTCACAGCAGGAATATATTTTTATTGAAATTTTAATCTGCTAAGAAGAAGCTTGAGAGGCCACATGCCACAGAACTCTCCAAAAATATGGGCTCTTGTGGAACTGATGTTGAAGAAGATGACTTATTCCAGTTCTCGACTTGAGAGACAGGTGCCTATTTTTTACAGGTTTATAAACCAATTATCTCTCAAGTGAGAAACACCCAATTTGAGGCCGCGTGATGCATTTTACAAAGTCAGCAATTTCAATCCTCCACTGTGGCTCATTTTGACTTTACAGAACAAACGTTTGAGGCATTTCTTGCACATTTATACTCTTAAATTTTTGCACTGATCCCAGCTGATATCATGATAATATTGTTATATGCTTGAATGTCTTTGATCTGTCAAGAAACGGTGAGAGAAAATTTATATTTGTGAGTGACACCACCTTGAAATTCCAACCCTAGCAACATACAAACACTGAGATGTTGAGAAGGCAAATTGAACTTCAGTTTCCTGGTTATTTTTTGCAATCCAGGCAATTGCGTACAAACATACAGTTTTTACTTCAACACCTTTCATACCAACAGTCAAAGGAAAGAAATCCTAAAGTTACAACTTCCCCATAAATCCACCATGAGCATCAAGTTTGTAAATGCCATATGCAGCTCAAGAATTTAGAATCAATGAATAATAATGGTGATTTTTGTTTCAAGTGTAACAGTTATGTCTTGTAGAAGGTTAACAATGACCTTGTCAGCCTCGGATGTCTTGAAGCTTGTGAACACTAAAGATGGTAAGACAACACAGAGAGGGAGTGGCAGCAAACTTCCATTGTTTGTAGTGCAAGCAGTGATGCGTTCAAGAGAGAAAGGTCAACAGAAACAACCCCATGTGAATATCAAGCCATTAATTAGCCATGACAAAAGCCTGGATGACATAATAAAATAAATTGTTGGTTGAACTTGTGAACTGCACAACAAGTCTTAAAGCTGAAATGAAACTTAATGTTAAATTACTTCTTAAACTTGCAAGGATGATTGCTAGAACTAGTCACAAGGTGCTGCACTAATTCAAGAGACGAGCTCGTAAACCTTAGACTATAAGGTGTCAAAACTAATCCTCCTATAATTCATTGAAAGTGATTTTCCAGGTTTGATTCCTGTTATGTACTGAAACTGCATGTCGACTCTCATCATTCAAAAGGTGAATGTAACTATTTCCTTTAGAGTTCCTGGTTTTCTCAAAATAATTTGTGACTTGTCCTATAACTTTGTACTGATGTTATATGCATCCCAACAGGTTATTTTTTTTTCTGATTTGTATCAGAAAAACTTATGTAGAAAACTTTCATTTAACTTTCTTTTTTTGTCACTAGATATTATTAAGTATTAATAAGTTTAGAACAGTTTGGTAATGCATATATTTTTTAAATGTCTCTATTCCTTGTGGGACCAAAAAAAGAAAAGGAAATTGCCCAAGTATGGTTGATGACTAACTTGATGGAATTGTTGGCAGATTGACAATATTTGGCAGCCCAGACCCATTCTGAACAGGGCGTGGATTTGTTCTCTGGTGGTCCCGAGACCAAATCCTCACCAATGCATGTTAATATGGGTCAGATAGTCACCTCATTTGGGTTTTTTTTCCTGCCATGCTCAATTCTGTCAATTTGCATTTTAGTCTTGGATTTTGTAGATGGAATGCCCATTTATGCCATCACCTTGTTAACAACCACTATTTTGCATCAATGTTTGGCTCCACAAGGTACAGAGGAAATGAATTTTTAGACAAGTCTACAAAATTTTAAGAAATGGCAACATAGACATTTGATTGTATGTGTTAGTTTTTTCTAATAGATAATGTGCAGATTTTCTATAGAAAAAAGATCAGATTGATATTCACGGAAATGCTCGATAACTCTTGCCTGCAAGACATGCATTTGTACAGAAATTCAATAACTGATATTTATTTAATGCAATTTAGAACAAGACAGTTAATTGTTTTACCTTCAAAAGCATATTTTTTTTCATGTAAGGTCATATCTTGTCTGTTTACTACTTCAAGGATGTAATACTATTCATCAGGGGAACGTGAAGTAGGATTGTACTTTTTCAAAACAAACCGACAACTTGGTCCTAAAGGAATGAAACTAATGCAGTATTGTGTCCAAAAAAAAGGGTGGTATGGTAAATATGCTTTTCTAAAAATTCTGCAACATAGACATTTGATTGTATGTGTTAGTTTTTTTAACAGATAATTTGCAGATTTTCTATAGACAAAAGATGAGATTGATATTCACGGAAATGCTCATTAAAACCGAGGTGAACTCTTGCCAACAAGACATTTCGTACAGAAATTCAATAACTGATATTTAGTTAACTCAATTTAGAACAAGTAATTTAATTGTTTTACGTTCAAAAAATTCAATAACATATTTTTTTTTAGAACATGTAATTTAATTGTCATATCTTGTCTGCTTAACTACTTCAAGGATGAAATGCCATTCATCAGGGGAACTTGAAGTAGGACTGTACTTGTTCTAAACAAACTGAAGACTTGGTTGTAAAGGATAATGAGATATACTTTGCTGAATTTAATGCAATATTGTGTCACAAAAAATGGTGGTATGGTAAATAAGCTTTTCTCCAAATTCTGTTTAATTCAATTTGAAATTAATAAAAGATATAATAGCCTCCCACGCAGACGTTCTTAGGGGTTCGTCACGCGTTCCGTGACGAACCCCTAAGAACGTCTGCGTGGGAGGCTGAAGATGTAAAGGATGTTTAACTTTGGTCTGAGTTACAATTTACATTTAAAGAAAGATTACCACGCAGCCTCATGTACGCATAATATCTCGTTGACTCAGTACTTGTTGGCTACTACAGAAGCCGCTTATCGTACAAGTGCCTTTGGGTCTGTGAGATGTTTTACTCTAAGGCAGTATGGAAATCTTTCTCTCATACAAATATTGGTTACTTAACTGCGGCGATACAACGGTGAACAACTTCCCTTGCCTTTTCCGCCCGGAACCGTTACAAACCTCTCATAACAGATAATTTTAGCTCATAGTAAATAAAATGAAATTGAAACCCAAGCAGTTGAGTTTTATACTGCTTTCAGTAGCCCTGAAGTACAAAAAACAACAAAAGAACCAAAATACTTTTCGTTGGACTACTCTTATATATCTTACGAACTCCACCGAGAGAAACCTTGTATAGAAACGATCACTAAATCGGTCGATCCAACAGTAAATTGTAAAATAGTGATGAGTGACTACAAGAGATCAGAAGGTTTGTCAGCTGAATTATTTCCCTTACCTCAAAACTCTGTTCTTGACACACTGAAAGTGTTGCTTTCTTCGACCATACATCTCAATTAACAGAACTCGTAGGCGATTATGATACTGTTTTGAATCATTGCTTGGCTCTCACGACAGTATCACGTGACCACCTCTCCATGACCGTTTCCTATCATTTCGCCCCAGGTGAGGGAAACCAAGAATTCTCCTGTGGATTCTAGTCTGGGGATTCCAGGTAGCTGGACTTTATTGGATTCCAGTGTCTGCTGTATTCCGGATTCCGTATAGGCAAAAATTACCCGGCATCCGGACTCCTTTATATTTTTTACATGGGGCGCATCATTTGCGAAATCAGAGAAATTTTATACGTTCAGAAATTTACCTACGTTCAGCTGTCAGAGAGCTCTACATTTGCTAGCTGTGTAAACGACTCATGACCACCCATGAATGGAAATTCCACTCTTACCGAAATGCAGATAACGTCATTGCAAAAAATAACAGACTCGATTAACAAGTGAGGATATTTCTGACCCCGATTGTTGTGCTTTGGGGCTGTGTTTTGATTGGCTACTCGTGGTATAGGTCTGGGTGGCGAGGGTAACTGCCGCTTAACTGCCAGCTGCTGTTAACAAGCTGATTACTCTTGTGAGCTGGATTTTGACATCCGAGTGGTTTTTTTGTAGTCGACAATCAGCTCAGGGAATCAGCAGGACCGTGACCCGACCCGTGACTTCGCCTGGGTCAATATACAGAATATACAGCACAATAGCCTGCGTTCTCTCTTTCGCCCGCTACTTCCAAGCGCCTGCTACGCAGGCTAACAGCACAACTGCCAGCTGAGTATCCAGCCCCAGAAAGCCTGAATGTAACGCAGATAACTAGCCTGCGTAGCAAGCGCTTCCTCGCGAGTTCGTCGAGAAAGTTGGGACGAGAGCAAAAAAAAGAAGGAATGACGGGGGAGGGGGAGGGGAATGAAGGAACTCAACCTTTTTCTTGTTTTGCTCCCGCTCTAACTTTCGCGCAGTAACTCGATTGGAAACGCTTGCTACGCAGGCTAGCAGATAACGGGTCTGTATCACCCACTCATCACCCTGCACATTACCAAAATTTAAAGTTGCCAGCACACACCCCAGGTGGCGATGAGCGAGCAAAGAAAAAAACGGTGGAATAACGTCTGTTTTCGCGGGCTAAACTTCACTGAAACGCTGAAAGTTGCCTATTTTCTACACAGTTGACTGTAACTGCAAATGTCAGAAATGCGGCTTTATTAAAATTAGGTAGATCAGATACATGCGATGCCGAGAACAGTGCTACAATAGCGTTGTCTGGGTTATCCCTCCATCCGTAGCCCTGCTACGATACTGTCCTGAGTGTCCATCGACCGATACACAGGACTGACAGGCGCTACTCACGCGATGCGCGCGCTGATATAGCGCTCGCGTACGCATAACCCGTAAGCCTGGTACCCTCAGAAAACGGTCGAAATTTTCGCTAATGAGACTGTCAGCCGGGTTTAAAAATTTTGCTCTATTCTTAGTTTACGAAAGCTACGAAATTTCTAGGCGCCGAAATCAGAATATAAAGATTACTACGAAAGCTACGAAATTTCTAGGTGATCTAGAGATTACTACAAAATCCGAAATTCTTAGGTGAACAAACCACACAAATCCCGAAACTCTGAGCCCAAGGAACAGTCACCACGAAACATTTTCGAAATTTTTAGCTGTTCTTGGGCTCCCGAAAATTTTAGCCATTCTAGAGGGCTCCGAACAGATATTTCCCCGAAAACGGTCGTTGGGTGCCCCTGGCTGAAGACGATCCATACTTAGAAAATAAAAGCTGAATAGCCTCGGGGGTCACAGGCTCTTTCTTTTTGACAGGGATACTGAGAAGCCTCTTAGCAGATTCTATTAAAGGTAAAACTAACGAGGAATTACAGGGGTCGGGTAGACCTGCCAAATCATGCACCCACTTGAGCCCATAATGGACTTTGTCAATAGTACTGCAAGAAGCAGATTCTTGAATCAAGCTAAGAAAGAACAATGAAACGTGCACACTAGAAGCGGGAAATATAACAATTTCTTTAAACTGAGAAGCCCATTTTCTCCACGTATTGAAGCCCTTTTCGTACTTCCTCGCGGTACTGTCGGCTTTGGATTTAAGAAGAACTGCGGGGAGGTCTTGAACCAGTGCCCGGAGTCGCCCGTCTTCAACCTGTTGAAAATTAGGCTGCAAGGCATCTTTGAGAACTTCTACGAGGATAAGAACAAAAATATATGGCAAAATTCCTCAATACACGCACTGGGAGTCAATACAGCAATAAAAAATTGACGCTTGGTAATACCTCTGACCGGATGCAAAACTATTTAGGCCGAATGGGCCAACTCAAAAACCACGGTAAACAAGCCACTCGGCGAGCTAGTTTCATGCGAAACGAGGACAAATGAACCGACGAGCGAAATAAAAAACACGTGGGCCAACATAAAGCCACTCGGCTTGAAAAAACTAAGGCCCCTTAGCGCCAATTCTGACTGCCAGCACCGCGCTGTTAAACCTGTCTGAACCAATGAGTGAATCTTTGTAACACCCGAGGGCAAAAATCCCTGAGGGGTCGGGAAAATGAATGTACTCAAGGACGTACGGTTGAAATTGAATTGCATTTGCGAACAAGAAAGGCCAAAACACATTAGACGGCCAATAAGGGACGACTAAAGTACCAACCGCACCGCATACAAGGAGATGCTGAACAGCCCTAGTAATGCAGTGGACGGGAGGGACTAGCCAATTATTCTCTCCATTCCACGAGATTGAAAATGCGTCAACAGCTTCAGTGCCGGGTACGCGAAACCTAGAATTGAATCTGGGAAGATGGGCGTTGGCAGCATTCGCAAACCTGTCGACTGTATGTGGGCCCCAAAGGCGGTCCAAGTGTGCGAAGAACTCGGGGGTTGTATACCAGTCATCGAAGTCTACAATGTGGCTAATCGCATCAGCACAAGCATTATGTTCCATGGGAGCCCACTGGGGAATAAGTGTAATATTGTAAGTTCGACAAAAATAGAAAATATCAAGCGCAATAGAATGCAATTCTGCACTAGGACTCCCTGTCTCCACAACACGAACGGCCCCTTGGCTGTCAGAATGCCACTTTACACACTTACCCGAACCGAGGCTTTGAACGCACTTAAGACAAATTGTATAGCCTTAAGTTCTCTCCAGGTAGAGCTCTTAGCTGCTTCGCAAGCAGTCCACATACGATGGGACACCTCATTAGTGCCCACAACAAAAGCCCCGCAGGCGACGTTGCTGGCGTCCGAATAGCTAAACAAAAGGGGAGCATTATAAGGCAAAATAGGTCTCGTATTAAGACTAACGATATTGTTTTTCCAGAAAAATATTTCAGAGAGGCAATCATTATGAAGCCCGATATTAAAACGGGAATCCCAACTACGGCGGGATTCTATGACCTTGTAAAGGAAACGGGTTTTGAGACGAGTCAGGTTACCCAAAACTGGCGACATGGACATAACATGACCTGCGATAACGGCACAATCCCGAGCCGTAACATAAGGTGCGGATAAAAGAAATTTGTCAATCAGAGCGATAAATTTGCAAATACGTCTATCGGTAATAGAAATGGTACCGATAACTAAGTTCCAGTTTAAACCCAACCAAACAAGCACCTGAGTGGGGTTCCATAGTGATTTGGCGGAGTTGGCAACAAACCCCGCACTGCTTAAGGATGTTTGCACAAACAATGAATTTTCCTTGGCCATAGGCAGTGAATCCCCTTTTCCGCACCCATCGTCGAGGAACACAACAATTTTAATCCCGTTAGACCTCCAAAACTTAACGAGTGGTCTGAGACACTTGGTAAAGACGTATGGGGCTGAGCTTAGACCGAACGGAAGTGATGCAAAACAAAAATACCGAACGGTACCAGAAAAAACCCAGGAGAAACCCAGAAAAGTTTGGTGATCCGGAAAAATATCGATATGGTGATATCCAGACTTGAGATCGAAAATGAAAAGGTAATCGCCCTTATTAACATATGATAATAAAACTCTCCAATCTTCACACCTAAACTTCTGTTTCCAAACGAAATGATTGACATGACGTAAGTCCAGAATAAGCCTCTTCTTGCCTGAAGACTGTATCGAGACAGAGAGCGGATTAACGACATGTGGAATAAAGGGCACCTCAACGACGGCGTGAGTGTGGACTAATTCAGCGATAGCCGACTCCACGAAAGACGCATTATTAAGAGCTGACTGATTGTTAGAAAAACGCGCCTGACAAGGTGTGCTAATGAATGCACCGTAATTTTTAGGGAGTTATTATAACTCCAAAAATGGAGTAAAAATTTTAGGTACAGGATAACCCCTTTTTTGGGGTTATTTTAACTC
>CALNXK010000488.1:92500-137500 GCA_942486035.1 Porites lobata | reverse complement strand
TAATAGTTGATGCTCTTATCTAAATTTTGTACATGTAGGTAAAAAAATTAGGGGTTTTTACCTTCATTGTAGTTTGAATTATTTTGAGTCGTTGGGGATTTTTATGCATCAGGGATGCAGGATGCAGAGATAACAAAATCACTGGCTGTACATGTATTAGGGGGATATAATTGACTGAAAAAGAGTGTGTATTTTTGCATTATCAAGTGCATGCGAACAGTCAAACAAAAAGTCTGGAGCAAGGCTAAAAATGTGGGGTTGCACGCATCACTTGTGTGAGGCTCTTATGCTACGCTAAATGATTTTAATAAAAAAAATCTGACTGTCTTGCAGTTTTTGGGGGGGACCCTCCTTTAGACCTGAATCTGAAATTGTACAGTCATGTAACCATGCCTACCTGACTTTGTTGTTTTTAGGCATGACGTTGTGGGCTACTTCGTGGACAGTAAGTTTGAGCCGGGATGTGCTGAGGCTTATGGCGCTCTTTGCCGCATCTTTTGTAGTCATCAGTCTGATCAAGAGATTAGACCAGTCTATCTGTCCAGATTTTATTTAGCGGTGGCAATTGGACTCCTGTATTCAGATGTAAGCAGTATTATATTATATATTTATTTTTGTTACTGGTAATTTTTGATTGATTGATTTTCTGTTTTTGAGATTTCCTGGACATGAAGTGTAGAGCCTTGGTATTACACAAAAAATGTATTAAACTTTTGAGGTGCAAAACAAGCGATAGTTTACTTAAGAGAGTGAAGTCCTTTTTAATCAAGCCTATGAAAAAACTTCTGTTATAAACATAACTTCTATCAGTGATAAAAAGATGAGTAGCTGAAATGAATTAATTTTACATGTCAATGGTTCTTGACCTGTTTTCTCTGAGTAAATTGAATGGCTGTAAACAGTCTAATGTGTAGGTGCTAGATGTAAGGAAGCTTCCAAACAGTACTATTCGTTAATTTGAGTGTCAGCAGAGGAGCTATTAATGTGAATGGAGTTGTTGTGTGTATTACCGTAGCCTGTAGTAAAGCTAATGAGTTTCAAGTTACTTGCAACAGCTCTGTCTGATTGGGTACGTATGGTACACATAACCTAAATTTAGTTCTGCTTTGAAGAATGTAAAGCTGGCAGTAAGAGTTTTGAACATAATTAGCATTAGAATGTTTGTACATAGTGTTACAGGGCTGTCAGTAAGGGCCAGGGGCTGGGGATTTCTCCCTAGGGGGGTCCACTATAGGGAAGTTTGGGTGTGGGTGCCACCGAAGTCTTCATGTGTACATGTGTAAGGGGACCAGAGTTCACTAGCATAATAATTTATTCTAATTTGGGTGGAACAATTGAACAGTATAAAAGTTTCCTGGTGTCAGTGTCACTGATGTCTCTGCAGAGTCGGTAAATAAGGTAGCGTCAATTTCTGCCGCTCTCTTGGTCCTCCCCAAGAAGAGATGGCTGTATGCGTGAGTGGCCTATCCTGTTCATGACAAAAATTCAAAATTTAATTTATGCATCGTTACCAAACACCGGAAATGGGAAATGTCATAAAATATGGAACACCTGTGGAGCTTTGCCTCTTGTTCACTTTGGTATTGCCATATACATCAGCAAAAACACGTACTGATTTAAGGTGTTGACATTAATCTTGTATTATAATTAGCAAAGTTTGGAGTGAATTACAACGGAAATGGACTTCAAAGTTGTCTCCTTCACATTAGCTGTCAACAGCCATTGTTGCAAACTGGAAATAATTACAACCGGTAACTCGAACTGTAAACTAAGGGAAACAAAAAGCAGTTCGAATTAGCGAGGAATTTGAGGTATCGGCGGGGTGAATTTTAGTGAAATTTTGATCAAGAGATTCAAAGAAAATTTAGTTCGAGTTTACATGTATAGCGCAGAATTTGAGTAATCCGAGTTTGAGTTATCGAGGTTCGCTACCGTAATGATCCAGATATGGCTGATTGAATTTCAAAAACATACTTACCATTTGCCAACTTCTCTATTAAAGCTATTGCTTTTCTTTGTAAACATTTCAGAGGTTTTTATTAGCTTAAAACACTCTAAAACACAATCGCACGCCACATCAAACATGCCTTTGCATCTGCCGTTTGAATTGTGCTCGAGGAAAATAAATTTATGCTGTTTGCTTGATTTGAGCAGGCAACAATCTGATTTGTGTTATTATTGACAATAGCAAACTCATGCCTCCAGCCAGCTGTCTGTTTGGGGGAGGAGTGCAAGCTCATTTTCCGAACTGCAGTTGGCAATAATTATGGTTTGTTAAGAGTATGGTTTGCTCTCAGGAAGATCTGATTTATGAGTTGAGACGACTGAAGGTTGTCTGTAATGGTTTAATGCCCAAGTCAATGGTTTTGCTAGCTGTGGTTTATAGTAGGGTCCCATCTATGTGGTATTCTCTGTTTAACAGAAATGTTTTGCTGGAGATGTTTAGGGTCTTGCACTTTGGTATGCCAAGGCTCATTGTTAAGGTGTGACTCCAGTTGGAGAGCTGAGTCATCTTGCTGAATAGAGGTCTTATCAGTATTTTTTGAAATGATCTTGTATAATTTGGAGTTGTCAGCAAAAATTGCTATTTTAAAGTCAACGAGAAAAACTTTGTGTCTCATGGAGCCTTGCCACTCTGCCATCTTGCTTGCATGTTCTGTCTGATTAATTTTCATTGTACCCAGCAACTTCAAATCTTAGCGACAGCCTTACATGTACAATGTACGTAATATCACTACAGTTAGAACAAGCATTATTATTTATAATACGATGTATTATTACAGTGAGCATTAGAATGTTAAATGTTTTTGGAAGGTGTTAGCTTTCCATTTACAGATTGTTGTTAGTCAAATTAATATTTTCCACTCAAATATACTGTAATTTGTTATTGTTCAATCTCTTTCAGTTATGTACAGGTCACGTTCTATGCAGTATACTTCTTAACTCAGCTGATCTCTTGCGAGTTGACCTTCAGGGGGTACAAGTGCTTTTACCACACCTTATCGCTGCTCTTGAGACAGTGCTACCTAGGAAAGAATTTCAACTGAGGTGCAGTACGTGAGCTAATTCAATGAAATGAAGTAATAAAAGATGTGAATTTATAAAATAAACAAAATTTCCTTTGTCACGGGTGTATCATTTTGATTGGTGCATTTGTCAACTTGTGGTTCCATAATTATGTTGCATTATTTTTGTTCCTTGATACACCCCCCATCTTACTGCAAACACAGTCCAGATTAAGTAATGATCCTGGTAACAAAGGAAACAATTGCTTTTGTTATGGTGCGATCACTTTCCTCACATAAGAATATGTTATTTTCACCCAGACAATGCATTAACCTACAAAAAGGCAGTTTATGAAACTCCATTTTTAAAGCCAAATAGGGTGCCTTTTTGTGGAAGATTTTGACCAATCATAAGAGTTGCAAACAATACCCAAGAAAAGTTTACAATTAACTTTTACTTGTTTCTCACATAGGATTTCTGTTTAATACTTAAGACTAAGATGAGATTTTGTTATAAAGAAGTTGCTTAGAAAACGGGAGATTAATCTACATTCTGCTTTGTGAAGATTTCATAAAATTTGATGTCTATTTAAACCAATTAGACATTCAGTGGAGACAAAAAAAAGTTTACATCTTTATGCATTCTGACATTTCAGTGCATGTAGCTAAGGTTTTGTTTTGGAATTCTTTGGTTTGCAAAATGATAACCAGATGTTAACAAAACAGTATCTTCCGAAATCATATACATGTACTGTACAAATGAAGGTGTGATTTGCAGTCAATCCTGTTTGTCATGCTTTACCAGCATTTTTCCAAAAGATGTTTAAATTGCTCATTTAAGTGTTCTTCATCATTGTACTGTACATTGTAAATAATTATATTGACTCAGAGGTTGAGTTTAAAAACTGTAAAGGTTTACTACATTATGACTGTAATCACAACTTTTTGCCTTGCATAACCTTTTCTCTCACCATGTTCACACAGGTGTAACGTTTCCACCACTGAGCTTCGTAGAGCAGCAATACATCTTCTGTTATCCATGTTGTGTCTTCCACTGCATTTTCAAGATCTCCCTATAAAAGGTGTGAAATATTTTGCAAACACTTCGTCACAGACTGCTCTGGTGTTTGTGATTTTGTTAAAAATTAATTATTCTAAAAGGGGCCTGCCTTGAATTTGGCAGCTTTTGGCTGCTTCTGAGTTCACTGTAAACTGATATTCCATTGCTGTTGTCCAGAGCTATCTCCTTTTCAGTGGAGGCAGTGTGGCCGAGTGGTTAGAGCGCTTAACTTATAATCCGGAAACCCCAAGTACAAGTCCCACCCTGACCACTAGCTGGATTTGTTCTTGGTAGTCCCGAGTTCAAATCCTTGGCAACGCTTGTAAATAGCCAACTGGTTCGCCTCTTATCAGATAGGATTCTTAAACATATTATCTTCTATTGTTTTTTTTTTTCAATTATTGGTTCTGTATCCCTGAAAAGCCCTGTAAGGGGAGTGGATAATTGCAGTATTTATAATTTATTTATTTACAATTTATAATTAATTTTATCTTTGTACCTACAGCTGTAATTGAGGATACTCCTTCTCTGAGATTGATAAGTACCTCGAGTTTAGAAGGCTAAGTTTTTACTTTTATGTCCATTGTATTTTTTTCTAGACATGACAGCAATGTGGAGAAAGAAAAACTCTGCTGAACAAGACAATCAAGAACCCAAGAAGACACTGACATTCATGTCACTAAAGCCCAGACTCACTAGACTTTTGCTGGAAGCTCTGCAGTGTGAAGCTGACTCTTTTAATGTTCAGATCTTACTGGGAGGTTTGTTGTTGTTTTAAGAAAGTTTTAAGTTGGATGTGACAAGGTTTTCTGTACTTTTTTGTGTGCCCTATGAAAAAAAAAATGCTTGTTGCATCCTTATAGACATTGACAAGACAGTGTACAATTACATGCTTATACACTAACAATTCCAACATTTTATATCTAATATTGTCCATCCTTTCCCCTCAGTCTCCTAAAAGACAAGTACTCATTGATTCTGAAATTATATATCAGGGTTCTAGACCAATGTGCTAATAATATAAGTTCCCTCATCAGCACAGACTGTATTATGGTACCCTGTTGGTACTCGCATGATTATCTTTTACTATACATTGCATGACCATTTCTTTTCAGGGGTATCGTTACTAGTCCAAGACAGCGAGATTGCAGAGTCCCAAGGGATTGCTTCCCCTAAGCAGGATGATACTTCAGCACGTGCTTCTGATCATCTCCAGGCTCCTCAGGATGCTCGCCACCGAGCCAGCACTGGTAGTAGCCCAATATCAGAGGCTGGCAGCACTGGTACTTTGGACAGTGTTGGCCAGCTTGGATTCAGTCAGCAGTCTGTGCAGTCAAATGGTACATGTATGCATTCATACTACATTTTAAAATGTGAAAAATGTTACAAAATGTGGAAGCTTAGCAGCTGAGTTACCGGTAGTTACTGTCTTATTGAATGAAGCAGTAAATCATTATTTTTAAGAAAACTGTGGTGCTGTGTCAGTCAGACAGAGTATTGTCAAATTCGATTTTGTCAACTTCTTTAGTTAATCACCTATGGAGCATGGTGTAGCCTGCGAGCAAGCTCTCTGCGGCACTCGGGCGGTGGGGTAGGAAAAGAAAGGAGAGCTTGCAACTACATCTCTGGAATTGGAATATCTGCATCAAAAATGTCGATGCAAAAAATGCTGATTGGCGTAGATGACACTACTAATAACGTCACTACCCTTGGCACCTTTTTTTTAATGTTTGTTTACATTCGCACTCTTTTCCGCTTTGTGCTGATTGGCGGAAATCTGACAGCCCAGTTCACAGGGAGCCACAGGGGAATTCACAGTAGGATAAAAATTCCATCTCCATCCTCTTCCAGCCCTGCCACCAGAGCGGGTAGTTTCGAAAACGAAGCACTCGAAAACGAAGACCGAAGCACGAAGCACCCAAATCTCGAAAACGAAGCACCCAAATCTCGAAAACGAAGCACCCTAAACTCGAAAACGAAGCACCCAGATCTCGAAAACGAAGCACCCAAAACTCGAAAACGAAGCACCCAAAACTCGAAAACGAAGCACCCTATCTCGAAAACGAAGCACCCAAAAAACTCGACACCGGTCTGTCCTTTATAAACACGAGACCAATGTAAATACAGCAGAAATCAAGCGCGATAACGAGTATTCGATAACGAATCGAATGCAGTTCAAATCTACTCAAGTAGTAAATGCATTTCCGCCGCTGCGTGGGAGGCCCGGTGGGAGGCTATGTTTTGGACGTGATCAGATCCCCACCATAGAGCCTGATCCCAGGCTATTACCCTAGAACAAATTCTGCCTGGATCTGATCTGATCTGATCACGCAGTGTCATTAATATCCAATATGGTAGACTGCAAAATAGTCGGGTTTTTTTTTCTCAAAATCAGTAAAGAAGTCGGTAAAGCGTGGCGTAAGAGTAATACGCGCGAGCCTCACACTCCGTTTTCAGCCTCGTTTCAGACCTTTTGTGTTACTGCTCACGCGTACTTGAATACGCCAAAATCTGCTGACGGACAGTTTTGAAGTCTACATAAACATGCATGTGTACCGAAAAAACGCATATTAAGGTAAGATGTATCAAGTATAGCGAGACCAATAATAAAATTAATACATTATATCCCATCTAGAAACGTTCAGTTAAACAGTTGGCAGGCTCTTATAAAACCTTGGGATGGATTTTGTGGACCTTTGGAGGAGCGGACGCATCCGCTGCCTCCACCTGATGCGGATTGCGTCATGCAAGACGTACAGCCTACACCCGCAGTGGTTTCGAGTTTTGGGTGCTTCGTTTTCGAGATTTGAGTGCCTCGTTTTCGTGTTTTGGGGTCTTCGTTTTCGATCTAGGGTGCTTCGTTTTCGAGTTCTGGGTGCTTCGTTTTCGAGATCTGGGTGCTTCGTTTTCGAGTTTAGGGTGCTTCGTTTTCGATCTAGGGTGCTTCGTTGTCGAGTTTAGGGTGCTTCGTTTTCGAGATTTGGGTGCTTCGTTTTCGAGTTTAGGGTGCTTCGTGCTTCGGTCTTCGTTTTCGAGTGCTTCGTTTTCGAAACTACCCACCAGAGCGTCCTGGCAGTGAGCTTGATTGCAGGCTAATCATGATTTGTTAATGACCTCTTGAATCCTTCTCAGTGAATATTGATCTTCAAAAACACTTCACCAAACCACAGTGTCCTGTTATCTGGAAGCCTATTCACAATCTAAATTGCAGTCCAGCCAATTCCATATTACAATTGATTAGACCTGGTACTTTTCGCTCCACCACTTTTGACATCCTTCAATTTGGTCTTTTACACCTGTACTTCAATGTTCATGTATCTCTGTTAAACTCTGCAATTCTTAACTATTTCTGTACACTGTACTGTATTTTTTTCCCTTTTTTTTTTTGCAGCTGACCTGAGCACAATACAGGGTCTCTTTGTGCAGTTGACACATCTCCTTTGTAATAAACTTGTTGTAATCAGAAGCAGCCGATGGAAATCTGACCTGCACATTACACTGTCTGCCTTTGAGCTACTTTCTAGTCTTGCTCAACTTAGCATGGATCATTTGGGTAAGGAAGATCTCATGTATGTTGTGGTTGGATTTTATCCTTGTTTTAAGTTTCATTCCCCCTTGAGTTTCTTTTTGGGTATGGTAATGTACATTGTCTGATAATGACTTTGAAACGAAGCAAAAATTAATTAAAATCATTTAGAGTAAATAGAAATGTTATTAAATCAATTGTTTCTTGTTTGAGTGTGAAATGGTATGACTTTAGCAAATACAATGTACAATGGACTGATATTGAGCATGGGTTTTCCTCTTGAAGAAAGCATTTAGAAAAGCATAAGTTATAGCCTGTGTAGTTGGTGGGATTAGCAGGCGAGTGCTGTAGTGTTTTGGCAGCGGAGCCGCATAAAGGTTGGAAGCAAGTTAAATTGATTTTCCATCGCGGCTTCGCTGTTCTCGCTTCGCGTAGCGGCTCTGCCGCCAACCCACGCACAACCATTTCACCAGCTACACAGGCTATATAAGTTATATTTTACTACATAGTATAAACCATCCAGCTGCACACTTTTAAGAGCACATGGCGAAAAATAATGTTGGACGTTTTTTGCTTTTTCAGACCAAGCTGAATGCAAGAGTACAATCCACTGGTTGTGTGATTATGTATCATACCAAGCCAATAAGAAAGCCACACATCACTCACGTGACTTACATTCTATGATAGTTGCTGCATTCAGCTGCTTGCAAACATGGATAACGTCACACCCATGGCTATTGGATAGTCAGGTCTGTATAATCCTTTTACTCGCAAGGCTAGTGTTCCGAACGGAAAACACAAGAGAAATTCCAATGTAATTTAGTAAAGTGGTGCTAAATAAATGGTTCCATGCCAAAGTACTTTTGAAGGGGTTCGGATAGAAGGTTACATGTAGAATCACCATGTAAAACATGATGAACAGCACCACTGAAGAGTAGTGTACATTTGCTTTCATTTCAATGGTCACATTATGAAAATTCCATTCCCAGAAGCAAAAGTTATAACCGTCGTTTACAGCGCAATAAACAGCACCACAGAAAAGAACTGCTCAGTAGATTTCTTTGATCGCCCTTAAAGATTTTATCCACAGAATCAAACGTTAGAACCATTTTGTACAGCATAGTGAATAGGGGTACACTACAAAGTACTACTCAGTACCTTTCTTTTGAATCGCTGCACTTCGTTGTTTCGGAAGTTCTGAATTAACCCATAAGAAAGTGTATAGAGAAGTAAAAACGCTCGGTGATATCAATTTAATGCGTTGGAAAAAAATTACATACACAGCTATAGAGGCTTACGGGCTTTACGGTCATAAAATAGCAGCATCTTGAATGATTTGTTTTTGAACTTTGCAGGGCTGCTTACAAGTTGTCATGGAAGTGGTTGAGCTGGGAATATCAGGAAGCAAGTCCAGAGAAATTCCAAGAGTAAGTGACACAACGAACCAGTGTGGTTTCACTTGCAGGTTGAATTTTTGAGGTAAAAAGTCGAGAGGGCGTAGCGGTGACAGCACTGGCCTCCCTCCATTTGACACAGTATTCTCAGTTGGGTCACAAACGATGCCAACGTAAGTCGATCACAGCTTTCATCGGTTTTGACACTGTCACAGCAATCTCATAAATTTCAGTACCAAAGTTTCTGTAATGGCCATTTGAACTCCTCAATTGTTTTTCTTTCATAGCCTTCAATTTCCCTTTCATATTGTTAATTTTCTAAAAATTAAGACTGTTCTTACCAACATTTTCTTGCTTCTATCTCAAGGATCATCAGCAAGGAACAGAATTTATCCCTCGGTTAAAAGGTGGGTAAATACCAAGGTTCCACTTCTACTTTTAGCAGTGTCAGCTCAATTTTGTGTATGTTCCCGTATTGATATAAGCAAAGGCCATAGGATTAACCACGTTTAGGCTTTGCGTAGGCTGGTCAAACTTCTGTTCTTCTTCTGGTCAATCTTCCTTTCCTATTTTCAATAGTATCTGCCTTGCGAAACACTGAGGCTCAAGGGAACAAAATTAAGTAGTTTTAAAATCATCATGTGATTTGTTATAATTGTAGAACAAAAGGAGAAATCTCTACACTGTACGAATTGAAAGTCAATCTCGCCGAGCGGTGAACATGCCGGAAACAGTGCATTAATAAAATCATAACTTCCTTTGACGTCAAAGAATGGAGTGTTGTCCGCTCAGATGCTTTTAGCGGGAAACATTTGTAGGTATCATAGGATCTCGAATAAGTAATTAGAACGCGTCCTGTGTGGGAAAAACGTTCAGCTTTATATTTCAGTAATGGTTGTACTCCGCCTTGCAGGTGACAAAGAACTGAAACCTGTATCGTTCAGAGTGAGAGAAGCAGCTGAAGGCCTCTTGACTGTCATAATGGAACACTTGGTATGTCATCCGTGTATTAATGGTGCTCACAGTCGAAAGGATGGTGACTGTTAAAAATTTCCATATGAGCACAGGTTACCCATGTTGGAAGCATGTTGAACCTAGGGTAGGCCAATGCCAGTTCATTACACAGTTATCCCAGTATTCACTAGTACGGAGGCGCTGTGAAGACCCAAACCCAGACCTTTAGATTTAAAGTGAAGCTCGCTGCCTCTCCCACATTCCTCGATAAGGAGATAGTGTGAACTCTTTTAGATAAATTAGTGGGAGAAATACCATTATGCTTTGACCAATCAGTTTGTTATGAGAAACAGGTCAGACTCTTCTTTTAATTCAACAGGGAGCTTTCCCTTCACCTTGTGGTCCAGCCTCGTTATCATCTCTCCTGGACGAAGACTGGGTTTTGGATCACGTGCAGCCAGCCGATGGCCCAACAAAGGTCAGGACGAGACTAGTCCTTAAATAGTTGAGATAACGTACAGTATTCTGTCACGAAAAACAAAAAAAGCAAAACTTTTATTATACAGCAACCATCTATAACCTGCATCTTGCTTTCGAGCGCAGCGTCCGCACCAAATTTAATGTGAGTCTTGAGCTCTCTTGCGTCCTTCCATCTTTGTTTGTTTCCTGCCTTTTGCACCACTTCATTTACCCGCACTTTTCTCCCTTGCACAAATTCCAGTACTTATTAACGTTTGGTGCCAGCGACATGTTTGTCGTCCTTGTAACCAGTTCATTTTTCCCGCGCTTTTATTTCTTTGCACACCGGTATTGAGTACTTGACGTTTGGAGCCGGCAACATGTTTTCCTGCCTGTTAAACAACAGTTGTCTTCTTTCCCGCGCTTGGCTCCAGTTCATTTTTCCCGCGCTTTTCTCCTTGTTTTCCAGACTGCTTAACAACATTTCTATCCTCTCGCGTTCTTGGCACCAGTTCATTTTTTCGGTACTTTTCTCCTTGCTTTCTCGCCTACCTATCAAGAGGCCCTGCCAGGGTAAATTCCGACAAGCGACATGGCCCAAAAAGTAGCGACAGAGCCTAAAATGAAATCGCGACAAGCGACAACCTCCTTCGGTCAATTGCGACAGTGACGGCAAAGCCGAGAATATGTGACAAAGAACGGTGGTTTGGCTAATTTATCACCAGGCTGAATGCCGAGAAGAAGTAATTTTCATCAATTTTCCTTGCGCTTCAGAGATTGTCTCTCTTCAGGAAGTTTCAGTGGACCCTCCTGAGCGCGTCACGTTGGTCCGTCGCGTAGTCTTCATTTAGGCAACCCCCAACAATTCCTGGGAGACCTTGGAACTAGGTTGTCCGTCAAATAGTTTAATTTTACGCACGCTTTACATCTCTTGTAATCACTACTTTCATATAGACCATAATGCACCTTGTTTTCCCCCTCAGAATTTTGTATAACCATTGTCGTCCCAAGAGAAATCGAAAACAATGGTTATGCAAAGTTTTGGAGGGTAAACAAAGTACATTATGGTCTGTTTGGGAATGGTGAATACATTGCTTGTTCCTGAACTTCTCACATCCTTGTCGACCTCTGTCGGACGGTGACGACGGTGGAGAAACCAGGGACCAGATAACTTATCCACCGACCTTCCAACCGCTCTCAAAGAGTAGACCACCGTTAACCGGCCTTCACGTACGATTTATCAGGTCAGGAACGTGAAATCCGAAATTGTGACCTTGGTAACCTTTTGCAAACGCGTGTAATTGCATGAGCCTCTCAAGAAATGACATGTTTTGTACTGTTTGACAAATTATGCGATTATACCGTGCTGAATTTTGTGGTCGGTAGTTCGAATAACGACGATGGAACATAAACAGATCAAGAAAGGAGTGCGTTAAAGTTGAAAATTTACTTAAGGTTGTCGGCTAAGTTTGATCCAGTTTCGTAGCTCGGTTTTTTATGTATTACGATCGAGTGCCTATCGCGTACACAAGCGAGTTTGTAGAAAGATAGCAGTTATTGGTCCCTAAGTTTTACTTATATGTGTTTTTAAGCAATCTTTAGCGACAAATGGTCAGCACATGGATATTTTACTGTACCACTATGAACAATCTTCTAGTGTTTTCAGATGTTTTACGGCAAATGGCAGCAGTTAGGAAACTCTACGGGAATACTTCAACTGGAAATACAGCTGGATCATCTGACTAATTTCGAATCCACTGTGAATGGAACAGCGTAGATCACTAATCCGTTAATCTAGATTCAAAAAGGATTCACCAGATCAAAAATCCGAATTTGGATTTGCCGAAAGGAACTCGAAATCCGTTTTTAGATCGAAAAAACCGTTTTGGATTCACCGAAAGGAACACACCCTTAATTGTGAATGGCGATGTATAGGTGTTCTGTACGCGAAAGGTTAACTGAGAAATTGCACAACTGTAATGGTTTCTTTACAACGCATTGCTATCCCCCTTTTCTACAATTCCGACAAGGACAAAGAATTTTCGTTCAATTTCCGACAGCGACGTGAAGCATTAATAAACACCGACACGAGACGTTTTAAAATTCAGACGAGCGACATGGGAGCCCCACCCCCTGGCAGGGCCTCTATCAACGGTTCTGTCTTCTCCCGTGCTTGGCACCAGACGAGCGCCAGACTCATATTATTTTTGTTACTGTTTATTAGCAAGTTTTTCACACGTTAAGTGTTTTATTTTTCATCAGACGCCCCGCAAATTCCAATATTTTGTAATCCAGGATAGCAGTATCATGTTAGGATTGTTAGAAGAATCCCTAAAGCACAAAGGTAAGCTTTCCTTTTGTTCAGCTTGCATCACTCAGAGTTATTCATTGCAGGATACATGATTATTTTAAGCCTTTTTCACCATAACTGCACTCATATAGGGAGACTACATCTTTGCTTTTGGGTTGAATGCCCTGGGGCCCAGTTTACTGAGTTTGTGACAAGCTCCTTAGATATCACCCACTTTGAAACTACTGCTCTGCTTTACTTTAGAGAGCTTTTAAGAAAATGACATTCATAGTAAAGAATTTTCTTCTTTCATGAAGATTCCCCAGAACTTGATGGCTTAATTTTCGTGCCTGTTTACTGCTACACACAAGACAAATTTGATCTGATAATGAATTACAACTGTACCACAAAACAACGAAGTCCGTTTTAATATGCTAGCAAGGTTACCGTTTTCCATAAAATAAATGAACCACGGCAAGCATCGCATTCTTTTAAGATAATCAACAAACCCATTGATTTTAAGCGATTTTCACCAATTCTAAACCCTTTTTTGAAACAAAAGAGATTGACGGTGTGACCCGGCCTCTCTATAAGCTTTGTTTTACACTAACTTTATAACGTCAATATGTATTTTTTTCTGTTAGACCCTTTACCGACCTTGTCAGCAGTTATCCGTGGTCCCACTGGTCGTTATGTATGGACCATGCAGTTAAGACAGTTTTCACGACAGAAAAATGTACAGTACTTCATGTTATTTATTCAATTAATCCGTTTATACTGCTCCATGAGAAATTTCTGCAATTTGATTGGCTTAGAGCAGTGGTATTTCAGCTTAATTCAGCTGATGTACACGTTTGAGCAGTAAAATCAGCCTTGTTTAAGATGACAGTTGAAGAACTGAATGTTTCTATTATTTTTCTACTTCTTCTCATTTTGGATAGGTTTTTTAATCCTTTTGATTGCTTAAATCATAGTTAATTGAGTAGAATGGTTATGAAACCCGTCAGACTCCTTTGTTATATGTTTTTGTGGACCTGAAAGTGCACAACGTTCAAAAGAATTCCTATCATTTTGATTGTATTGACCAATAAAAACGTTGCATTAATTTATTCCGTAACAATTTGCCAACAGAAAACAAAGGATTGTGCACTTTCACGGTACTTCCAACATAAACTGCAGCACTGTTGTTCTTATCATTGATGTTTGCCGCTTTTCATAACCAGTCTCCTCTAATAACTATGCTTAAATCAATCTTTGATTCTTGAATTTTTGCTTGCTGCAATGACTCCTGACACTTTCATGTGCAAAATTTTACGCACTGCGGCTAGTTGACGACCTTTTTGTTGAGGGGCTGAAAAGTCCTTGCTCTCAAATATCCGTACGGCGAACAATTTTCTTTGGAAATGCTTTAGTATTTTAATATTTGGCAGAAGAACTAACGTTCTTTCTAGTAAATTTGCTTCTTTCTCCTTAGGACCTGATTGAGGCGCACCTTAAGGACCCAGGGCGCCCTTCACCAGACAAGACCCAACCTCGACCGCCCCCGAACATAAAACACCGGGCCTTCCCTGAAGCAGTGGATACAGTGCCTCTCACGAAAGCGTTAGTGAATTTGTTTTTGTTTTGCTTCTTTTACAACATCCGTCCTATTTCCTCCAAGTTTTCCTACAGCTTTGTACGTGCCTTATAGCCTGCGTTGCAGCTGGTTCACCCATCGTCTAAACCATTGGCCAATGCCGGCAGTGTAAAGTGTCTGCAACGCAAGCTAGTGCCTTATCTCAGTTGGAAGCCTTTTGCTTAAACAGAGACCCGACGTTGTTGTTATCAGGCCGGTATCACATGCATAGTACGGGTGGATAGAGAAAAAGAAGGTTCGGTTTGGGAAAAAACGGTGGCGTTTGCTATGACCAACAGCTCTAAATCCTTCTCAAAAAGCGCTGTATGACTTTGTTTTAATGAAAGTTCTCTCCAACTTTGCAGGACCGCAGATGAAATTCGAAAGTACGTTTTTTCCTTCAGCAAATAACCTACGATCAGGAGTTTTTTCTCGCTTCCCATGAAAGACATAAAATAAATATAGGGAGGGCTTGAACGCAGGCCATTCGGCAAATTTAGATAAAAACACAGTGAGTGTTGTTTGTGTGTAAAAGGAGCGGGGACTGTAACTAGTGGCCGGAGTAGTCATTTTCTGATGCTTTGAAACACCTCTTTCCCATATTTCCATTTCCATCTGTTGCCAAACGATTTCCGTGCGCTGTTAGTTCTTTTTTTATACCTTTTTTTTCTTTTTCTAGAGATCGAAGTATACCAGAACTGGATGACATTTTAGATTCTAAACTCAGTGAAGTGCAGGACCATATGCGAGCACTGATGCAGAAACAGGTCTATGATTACTTCCACCTTCCGTGTCTTTTATGTCCGGTCCTTACTAGAGACGCAAGCACAAGCATAAGTATAAGAGTAAGCATATCGCAAGCCTATGCATGAGCATGAGAAACTTACCCGCTAGAGCAAGGACGGCCTTGACCCCCGCGCTAGAGTGAGGACGACCTTGACACACGTCAGTATATACGATATTTTTGAGTTCATCCATATGCTTATGCCCCCTCCCCCTCCACCCCCCCGTCCTGACTAACGTGGAAGCTCCTTATGCTCATGATTATCTTGCTCAGTAGTGTGGACCATGCTATGCTCATGCTTGCGTCACTTGTGAGGACTGGGCTTTACTCATCCTTTACCTCAACCTCGTCCCTAGGGCTAAATGGGAGGGAATAGCCCTGGGGACGAGGTTGCCTTTAGTTTACCAGTCATATCAGAAACGTCCGGAATCTATAAATTTAGATGAAATCTTGAGTTTCTCAGTATTTCAATACCCGTGTACTCCGTTTGCTTGTGGTAAGTCTCGTTTTTCTTACTATTGTCACTTGGTTGTTTATCCCCACTTTTCTACCGTATACTGCTGATCTTCATCATTCGCCTGATGAAGAAGAGCATTACTCCATGCGCGTTGCGGTCAATAACGAAATGATTGTTGTGAGGAAAGTGACAAACGAGCCCTCTGTTATTCATACCACAATGAATAATATCTTTCATGATTTGTCTTTTGCTTAATAGTTGGAGCATGAAACAGTGGCGCAGGCAAAATTAAAAGGAGGAAAATCAAAAGTGAAATTTGCTGATGATGATGCAGGAATAAGACCACCCCAGTAAGTAGCAAGAGTAGCAGGGTGATGAATGACAGCACATGTTATGTGTTTAGTATTCTTACCGTAAATCCACCTTAAAGGCCCCCTCTCAATTATCCCTCTCTTTAGTAAGCACAGCCCCCCTTTTTTCAAGAGAAGAAATTTATTAAGGCCTTCCCCTCCGCCCTCATTTTTAACAACCAAATCAATGAACGATAGTGTGAGCGCAATGTTAAGCTAAATCAAATGAGCCCCCCTCTCTTAAATAAGCCAATGATCTCTCTTATTATCCCCACCCCACCCCACCCGTGATTGAAATAAATAAGCCTCTCGCTTGAAGGACTAAATAGATGATTATTTTACGATATTTGAAGCCGTTATCTCCTTCGTCACGCATTGTCCTTCTCTTTGGTAGGCTAAAGAAGTGTTGCTCGACGAGTTTGCCAAGGGAATTTAGAATATTATCAGGTGTATTTTTGTTACGTTCAACCTGGTCGTTATTTCGATTCACTTGACTTAATTTTGTACTTCTCTTTGTGTTTTTCAGACCATGTAAGGAGTTTAGTCCATCTCGTCTTTTGCTTTCCCATCTTGGTTTACTGTCCATCGAAGGACTAATGGTAAAGCAATACTGCTATTCTGTTTGCGCTTTTTTAAAGGGATTTTGTCAGACGGGTATCAGGGGGGTATTTGTAGTTACCAGTGCTTTCAAGAGCTTTATCTTGAAACTGGACATGGGAAAGTCCATTTTTCTCAACATTTTTGTTCAAGATTGACGTTATGTACAGTGACTCTACATAGCGTTCAATCTTTTGACAAAGTCTCAGTCAAAATTGTTGGGACACTTAACTGTCTTCTTACCCTCCCAATGTTGGTGTGCAACATTTGGTGAGTTAACCTCGATGAACAACATTGGGAGGACAAGGAGACGGGCCAGAAGTAAACAAACAGCGTTGGGTGGAAGTGTCCCAACTATTTTTGTCTGAGACTATAGCCTTCTCCCCTGGCTTGATGCATTTGTGACATATCTTTCTTTCTTTTATAGGGTAATCCATTGCGTCCATTCGAGGACGCGAGCCTGCTTACACTGAATTCCACGTCCAGCGGATTCTCTCAAGCTCTGAAGGAACTTGATCACGTGTCTACGCGAACACAGGATACAGTTTATGTGTTTTACGTGAAAGCGGAACAAACAGACGCACATGAAATCATAGAAAACCAGGTGAGTATAATATCTGTCATATTTGCTGGAATGAACGAACCTTATTAGTGATATTCGACGCAAAGTGTCCTCATGAATAGCATTCACCGAAGGTTCTGTCAAATATGAAGTTATATGAAAATAAAGAACGACCCAGCCTATCATTGGCGTTCTAATTAAACAACATTTGTCAGTACTTAAGAAAGACGCGCCAGTTAGAAACAAAATAAGAAAAAATGACGGAGCATCTTAAAGTGTAGGGAATGCCGTTTGCACGAAAAATGTTTGCAAACACTTGACATGGAGTAATGTGTTGCACTGTTGTTGGCCTTTATGTTGTATAACTCTATAACAAACACGGGAGAATTGTGGCTCTATTACGACCCTGTCTTCCCGTCTTTGTCGGGTCATGGTGAATTGAAGATTAAACTTAAAGTACATTATGTATAAAACACATGCTAACATAATATTTCAAATACTTCGTTGTATTCCTAACAGATTGGTTCCTGTAAGCACTCCAAGGCATTCCGTGAGTTTCTACTCTCCTTAGGATGGCTAGTCGATATAGACTCGCACTCGGGCTGGTCAGGGAACCTGAAGCAGTGCTGGAGCAGAGGCAGTAGTGTATCTACCTTGCGCCCTGCGGAGTCCAGCTACTTACAGTCCTCTCATAGCGTTTCAACTCTTACGGGCAGCGAAGAGCAGGAGGTGTCTGGGAGCGACAGCGATCGATATGCGTCTTGTCGCGAGAGTTTTGATAGTGAAGCATCGCCGAGCAGCGGGAAGGATTCTCCAGCCGTGAATTCTTCTCCTTCTCATCCTCCGACTGAAACCAAGCTGGTTGATGAGATTCTTTACTACGCAGATGTAAGCTGTGAGGTGGCGTTTATCATGCCGTCCCTCCTGCCGCGGTGTCATAAGTTTCTGTGCGTAGCAGAACAGCTGGAGAGCTTTAAGGAAGAAGTAGAGCCCATGCCGCGAAGAAGGACTCGGTCAGGTAGCACCGGGAGCCTGGAGGGAAGTAGTATTGGGAGCCAGTTGGATATCAAAAGCAAGATATCCCGTCAGGCCTCCGAAGGGATGACTATACACGAGGTATATGAGAGCCAGTGATACTTTACCTTACTTATATAGACTACCTGTCATTGTAGAAAGAAGCAATGGGGAGGAAATCAATGCGCCATTTGCACGATGGCGTCATTTTACTACTACGACCAGAATCCTTAACGTTTTTCCTTTCATATTTAAATTTGGTAATCCCAGCGAGGTTTACAAAACAAAAGCACTTATTTGCACAAGAAAGCAAAACCCTGAAGGATTCGTGTCATAGTAGTAAAATGACGCCATCGTGCAAATGGCCTATCATCAGTGTCATTCCATTACATTATATTAAGCGCAAAAAGTAATTTAAATAAATGAAATTTCCTTCCAAAAAGCGGGGCGAAGTTAAGGACTTGCTCTGTCCATAAACTAACAGAAGGTTTTGTAAACAGTTTAGCTGATGCTAGTATTATTTTAAGGTTAAAGTCGATTATCCGCGAAATTAACCCGAAAAAATCCAGCCAATAGCGATAATTCGCATTAACGTAATATACCAACCACTGGCACTTTTGCTCCTTTGACAAAAACAAAAAAATCGCACTTTACTTGAGTGTGAATGCATCTAGCATAAAACTATTAATTTAGGGCACCACTGTTTACGTCTCCCTATGGAGACGAGACCGCCATTTAACGTGGCCATCCAAGCCACGTGAAGGTCTGGCCGTCTACAGGGCGAAGACAGTATCTTCATTGTTCAGTTATTTTATGACCCTGAGAGCTGGTCCTGTCCCGGGGATAGAACCCGTGACCTCCCGCCCTGCAGTCAAGCGTTGTACCCACTGAACTAGTCCTGTCGCGGTGAAAGGGTTATTATCGTTTAAGTCAACGCGAAGACGCTCTCTCTGGTTTCAGAACCGTGCCATGTCACGTCTTGGTAACGAACTTTCACTAGAGAATCGACCGCTGTCCAGGTTGAGCACGCACAACACCTCGTCCGAGACAAACGTAGTGGTGGCCTGGCTCGAGCGGTTTGAAGATCATGCCCAGTTCCCTGTGGACGAGCTGCTGATGGAATTTGATCTGAGTCAGAATGTGGGACACAGCTTGCGTGAGAAAGACACCGTGGTTATTTTTATACATCACCTGAGAAGTGGGCTATACCGCATCCATATCAGGTCAACAATCAGGTGCATCAGTCTTACCTCTTTTTTACTTTTACTTTGTAAGTTTTTCTTCAGGACGACAGCCTTGCAAAATACCGTGATATTATTCACAAAGCGTACATTATTCAGTCATGTTTGTTAACTTTGTGTGTTGTTGCCAGCCCGCATTAATCTAAAGACAATTGGTCATTTTTTTAGGTCCCCTATTGGTGGGCCCTTGGTGGACGGTATGGTAGTGAGCCGCAGGACACTGGGTACCATGGTACGGCAGACCGCTATCAATATATGCCGTAGGCGCAGACTGGAAATTGACTCGTAAGTGATGTTTCTTTTGAGAGTGTTAAAGTTGTCTTACCCTATCTAAGTTGGAACTTTGTTTGCTGTGTTCTGTAGCTTCTTTGAAACTTTCTTTAAGGAAAAAGGGAGAAAATACTTTTTATTCACACCCACAAAATGGGTGATTCCCACTCTCGCTTGGTTCTAATTGTCTTTACTAACAACTTGTTCAGGGAGTGCAGATGATGCCATGGGAGTGAAAATATTGCGGTTGTCGGGCGTCGTCTTCTGGTTCCTCTCATCTTATTAGTAGCTAATAATTCGTTAAGGTACCAGAAAAAATCACGACAACTAGTGCACGGTAAGAGGTTCGGAAACTGAAGACAACCTCGTTCACGTCAAGCTTTCGATTTTTTTTCATCTTTTCATTTTTATTCATGACAACTGCTAAGTCGTACCCTCGAAAGAGTGTGCTATCCGTTATACACTCAGATACCTCAAAGATAGTTTTGAAATCTCGTCTGTGCGTCATTTTTTATACTGCTACTTGAAGGTGTGTTGATAGCGATTGAAGACCAGTGAAACACGCCTTCTCGTGTTAAGTAAATTAAAAACTAAAAGTGAATCACGATCACTTCCCCGCGCATTTCATTTTTCCCGCGCTTAGTAGCGGTTAAACCTTTTTCGCGCACATCGCAATGGGGCATCTTTTCCCTCACCAGCGCTGATGGCGAAATGACCCCTTTTGACCTTTTGTTTTAACGCTTACAGGTATTCTCCTCCTCAAGTTTGTCGTAAACTGAAGATTCAAGATATCGTCAAGAAATATCGCCATGAACGATCTGTTCCTGATTTTTACGTATCGCTCTTTTCCAATGATGCGAAGTAAATTGCAGACATTATTTCAAAGTTGAAACTTTAAAAATTCTCAATTTTAATTCATAAATACAAAATTAAGCTACATGGAAAGACTTCACTTGTATACACTAAGGTACTTGTACAAAAATTAATATAAAGAGTATCACATAAAAGGTGCCGACCAATAACTTTCATTAGTTTGAAGTGCATCTCAAATCTCAAATTTTAAACATTACCAAAGTGTTTTAGTTGCAACTTTACTGTAGGAATTAAGGTTTACATGAGTTATACTACTATACAGACTGTCAGTGGAAAGTACGTTGCTTAATTAACAAATAAAGATGCCTTGACTGTGTTCTGATCATGAAAAGAAGAGCACGAAGACGAAAGAAGTGTATGGGAGAACAAAAGACGTATTCGAGTGTTTCTCTCTACTTCTTGCGTGCTGTAGCTGCTTCCTATGTGCTTTAGATCACAACAAGGTCAAGGCTTTTTTCTTTCTTAAGGATTCCTTTAAATTTCCCACGCATTGCTTTCTAATTTTCTAAACAAACTATTGGCAGATGGAGTGACAGCCGAGCTTGAGCTCGCGCTCCGTGTTTTATACCGGCTACTGTAAAGCACGCTTTTTCAATCAACCAGAGAGCGCGTTATATCTGAATTTTATGATGATAGTAAATGCAGTGATAACTCCTATGACACAGCAGATTTTGAGTCAATACTATTTTTTTTTGGTTTGCACAATTGCATTTTTAAAAAAGTTGGCTCAGTATTTTACTTATATGTGACCGCCATGTTTCTTCTACTGTTATGGGAATCATTATCGTCATCATCGTCATCTCCACAACAGTCACCAATGACCGCAGGCAGTGATCGGTAAAGGCATCGTGTAAATTGTAAGTGACCCATAATGAGGTAAACAGTGATTACCTTTACCATGCTGCTATTTAGCTGGTTTTCTTGCAACCTGTAAGAAGCTCAAACAATTTTGACGCAACATGTTTTTTGCCTTTATGTTTTATTAATCCTTGGCCATTTCCCAGCATGGCTACTACACAAATTAGTTGACAATTATTAAAACCAGCTTGAGCATTAAATGCCCATGCACGCTGGCCAAGTAGGGTATTCCCTGAGTATTAATATGGACACTCCCATTTAAGCACCCGCGCCAGAATTCTGGCACGGTAACCTGGTGTGTGCACACGTTTTCTGTTTAGTTGTGAGGACAGGTGCACTCCCTGCTACGCTCCCGACAAGGCGAAATCGATGGAGTGTGTACACAGTTACATACCGGGTACTCAAGGTGTGAACACATCTTTGCCAGGGCTCAAGGCAATAGTACTTGGACACCAAGTGTGGAAACTAAGGCTCGAAATGAGGTTGACGACACTGTCGCTCTTAAAAAAAAACTCGTCTGCTGCATCAAAGATGCAAAACAAATGATTAAGACATTGACTTGATTAGTTTCAAGGTCGAATTATAAACCTATGAGCCAGATGCTGAGACACCAACGTATATTTCAGTGCTTTGTGCTGATATTGGCTCTAGTAGGTCAATTATCTGTGTCAGGTTTTTGGCCGTTTCTTTGTCCATTTGGGTGTATGTATTTTTGTTTCTTTTACAGCGTGTGACTGTTGTCATACTATGTCACAATAAGACAAAAAATTGCAGGCCATTTTTTCAAAAAACAAGTCAAATTACCCGGGACACAGAGGTCCCAGTTCCCTTAAATAACACTTTTTGTGCGTATAGTAACTCATTATAGTCCTTTCACTCTCTTTTTGTTACTACTATTTACACCAAGTGTTTCTTCCTATTCCTAATATGTGTAAAGCAAAATTAAGTAGAATTGATAATGGCAATGGGACTGAGTGAAGTCCAATTCGGTCCGTAATCATACGAGTGATTAACAAAATTTCACGCGTGTGATTACAGACCTGACTGGACGACACGAAGTCCTGTTACTAATTAATCATAACCGTCACAATTTCCGAGAAAATAAATGTATTCTCTTGGTGAAAGAGCATTTGAATACCGAATCTCCAAAATTAGGGAAAATATCACTGGCGGAGACACTGTCTAGGGTTACAAATTCGTTCATTTTGGAAAATCCCCAGTTTGGTAGAGTAAGTGTGGTTGTTGCTATGGTTATTGTGATAACTTCTGTGATTGGTGAATTTATTTGCCTAATGTAACTGTCCGATTGCAGGTGTCCGATTACAGCTAACTGTCCGATTACATTGTCCGATTACAACCCTACAGAACAGGGGTTACATGCTTCTGTACAGAATGATTCTGTTAATGCACCAATCAAATTTGAGGAAATTGTAATGGGCATGATTAAGGACAGTACAGGTCCACAGTTGTAATTTGACCTTTTAAGTGTCTAACTGAAATAAGACCAGCGACAATACGTTAGCCTGTACTTTGGTGGGGCGGGTAATGCCGTAGCGCATTTGTGCGTCGCCTCGCACTCACTCTCTCAATTAACTATTAATAGATTCTGTCAGTAGCCATGGTTACACACCCAATTTCCCAATGCGGTAGATGGCTTGCTTATTCAGCTATAGCAGACGCACCTCAAATAGTGGACCTGAAGAGGGTTGGATGCGCGAGAGATTTTTAATTGGGACGAAGGAAGGCTGGGACCGAAGGGGAATATAAGAAGGGGAGTACTTTATTCGAGTAGACTACGGCTTATCTACGAGACTTATTCCGTCTTTTGAAGTCTCGGAACGCTCGACAAATTGTCACGTATTTGAACCGGTGTATGAGAAAAGTCACTGTACCCTAACCATCTAGAGTAGTAACTAGGGACTGTTCGTGGGACGGTCCTTTTTAATTCCTGCATTACTGAAATGAGGTCCAGTGTATCTAAGCGCTTGCTCAGAAGCTGCAGCAATGTGGTTAACACTCCTTTTTCAGACAAATACACTTCAAGAGTTTCGCTTGAAATGTTTCCTTCTTTCTCCATAGGTGGCATGTTATTTGCAATCACTACCTTCGTGTCTGGAATAAGTGCCAGTTTTTCACTCAAGCATCTTTTTATGTTGATACTCATCTGTTCTAGAACTGCACCACTCGTTCGCTCCCATCCCAGTCTATTCTGAATAAGGACGAAAAAAATTCTCGACGCCTTTCCTACAAAAACCAAAAAGACGTTTTTTTTCTTAACAAGTCTATTGTCATTCACCTTTTATAACATCCATGAGTAAAAATTAGGCCACGCTGAGAATTCTAAACAGTTTTCGACATTATTTCTTGCTAATTTTAAGCTTTGTGTAAGAGGAAGAATATTAAGAGGAGCTATAAATTTATAAATTGGCTTTTTACTTGAGTTAATTATACGAATCACAGTGTCGCAGGGTGCACAACAGTGTACCAGGGTGCGGAAGGTTCAGCTTTGACTTATTAGAGAGATTCAATTTGAGAATTTCTCAGAATAGAAAATAAGCAGATAAAAACAGTCCCGAACGATTGTTATGGTTAAGACTGGCATAAAACTACTTATTTTTTGTGTAGAAGTAGTAAAGAGTGAACGGAAAATAAGGGGGAAACTTGGTCACGTGGTACAAATTTCCGTCTGCCGTTTGGCGTAAACGTGAATCTTAATCTCTCTCTGGTAACTGTTATAACGTATGTTCAACTAATATCGAACAGTGTGTGGATGGATGCTTAAACAGGACTTAAAATAGTTTGGAACGTTACTGAACGGATGTTACAAGGGGTATGATATCGAACCTTTATCATTTGAGTGTAGTTCTATCCATTTATCGATGACGCTTAAAACAGCCATTTCAAATTTCTCAGTCTCTTTTTTCAGTTCTTCCTTCTTCTCCTTTAACTGCTTCTCGATTAATGGCTTCCTTTCGGTTTTCCATTGTTCTCTTTTTTCCGTCAGCTCTTTTAGTTCATTTCTCATCGCAGGCTCCTCTTTTGAAAACAAAGTTTTTTCTGTTAATAGTTGCTCATCCTTCTTGGTGTTAAAACGTAGCATCCGCTGCATGCATATTTCATCTTCTTCTTTAAGGCAAAGTTCATCCGGATATAATTCTCTGAACTCTTCTATCGCTTTTAATTTGATCCAGCTGTCTGGGATCTTGTTTTTCAGAAGCTCTTTCAAGAGTGCTTCCCTTTTCTGTGCCCTGCTGTCATCACTATTTTCTTCTCTCAGGCGTCTCGCTAGGTTCTCAAGATCTGCTAACAATTCCTTGAAATAATCAGTCTTTAATGTGGTTACCTCGTTCCGTGAATTCTGAGCTTTAAAAAATGTTCCAGCTGTTTCTACATCATCTTATGCGGAGGTTCACAGGCTTCACAGATCCCGACTATTAAAACCTTTGCTTTACTGTAAACCTTTGTTGGGCGGTTATTGACGTTCGATAACTTTTCAATTTCTTTTAGCGGAAGAGCAGGACGAAGTGTCCGTGGTTTTGTTGCTTTCTCTAAGAATTCTGCAAAGTCAAACAGTTTTAGCGCCTCAAAAACTTCCTTCAATTTTTCCAATGTTTACTCCGGTCGACTTCGTCGTGCAGTAAATCAGGATCAAGCCCAAATGAACGGTAAAATCGGTTTAGAACATCTTTGTTCATTTTAGTTAAGCTTGGACGTTAGTTCAGTCAATTCCATACTTAGATCTTTCAAGCACAGCTTAGAGGTGGAATCTGCAAATACAAGGCAAAAACGAAATCTGAAATTAACAAATGTTGACTTAAAATAAATAGCATATTAAATTGCTATCGACTGAAAACGTAATGGGCAATGACATTAGTATGAATTGATTTTAGGGGTGTGAATCCAGGGGACTGCTAGGAAATATTAAACAGACAATAAAGTGTTTATATTTCGTTTAGTAAAAAGGAACTTCAAGGCTGAGGCCTAATCCAGGTGTTTAGTGTGTCATACTTCAGATTTCGCGCAAGCTCTTTTTAGCATGAGCTCGGTTTTTCCTCTTCGCCTGCGTTTTTCCCGCTTGAACAAACGATGAACTTATCCCGATGTAATATCCCCGGTAAGACCCTTGATGACAAATGCCAACCGCCCTGGGAACGCGGAAGTTGACAAATGCTCAGGGGGGCTTGGGTTGGGTACTCTTGGAATTAACTGAGTTATACCACCGGTTTATTCAAATCCAAATTCAGATGGTACACTATTTGATCCCGGCTTTCCACTGTCGTCCTCTGCAGATAAACTATGTACATCTGTATCCCTCGTTTGCTCTAAGTAATTCGTAACGTACGATAATTTTTCCTGATCTAGGTATTGAAGTTGTCAATCTTCCTGGCCATCAGGTTCATCTGAACTCAAAACTGTGGTATCAAAAATTCAGATGTCACTGACAATGATCGTAAAATTAAAGCTCTAATTATTATCATGAAAGTGAGAATGTAAATGAAACGTTTTAGGGCTTAGGGTTCGCTTTTAGCCCAAAACAGGGACCTGTGGATAGAGTCCTTTTTTTCTGTTAGCGCTGAGTTCAAACGTTGTCAGGTGAATCGCCGCCATATTGGGTTGCCAAATTGCCGAGCTCGGAGGACTCTTCTAGTCGTTCAAGTGGTCCAAACCGCTATACTGTAGAACAAGAAGACACATTGAGAGAGGCCAAACAAAAGAAATTACCATTTTAAATGATGAGTGCTCTTAACTTTTTCTGTCCCAGTGCTTCCCATGCTCCCAAGAATCCGCGGTTTTAAAGGGACTACTTAGCAGAACGTTTGAATTGCTAGTGCTACAGGGTAGCAGTAAAATCAAATTGAAATAAGTAACTATGTCGCCTTTACAAATTTTATTGTGCTTTTATAACCCTCTCCTCTGAAAGGTGATAGCTTGTTCCGAGCTTTCTCGTATTCTTCTTCGTCGATTTTCACATCCACTTCCACTTGCTCTCCACCAGCAAGTTCTCGCACTTCGTCAGTAACAAATAAAGCTTGCAGACTTGCTCTTAGTGTTCCAGCTTTGTAGAACCGCCACAAATCCTCCAGAGCTGAAAGATTGGTTACTTGAACTTAAAGACACACACACCCCTCTGAAATTTGAATCAGATTGGTCATAGCAGGAAGTACACAGATTTTAATGGCGTTCACGACCTGGTCATAAGTACAGTCACATGGCAACAGTGACGATAAGCTGGAAGCAACAGTAAAGGTTCCTGCGAAGACTTTGAACACACTCTTAACGTTCAGAACTAAAATACAAACAACAGAGTTATCACTTTAGCTTCCTCAAGAGAGATAGATACTTTGGGGAGGGAGAGAGAAAAGGTGATCACGACTAAGTGTAGACATCATGTGAAAGAGAAAAAGGAGGGGAAATAATCAAGCACAAGAAAAAAAGGAAAAAGAAAAGGAAGAAGGTGTTTGAGTTCTTGCGCGTTCGGTGTCCCTCTTCCTGTCGCTGCTGAGGGCCTGCTTCGTGCGCTACTGTCCCGACCAATTTCTGGGAGTAATATAACGTTTCTAACAGAATGTTTGCCCGACGTTTGACCTCAGTAATACGGATAATATTCATGAAAAGAAAAAAAAAAGATTTTCCCTACAGTCAAACCTCTTTAATAAGGACACCAAAGGGACAGAACCAAGTGTCCGCTTTACAGAGGTGTCCGTATTATAGAGGTAGGGAATGTATGATTTTTGGGAGCTCTGGGACCAAACGAACTGTCCGTAATAGAGAGGTGTCTGTATTATAGAGGTGTCCGTAAGGAGAGGTTAGACTGTAGCTGGCCGAGAGAGCCCCAGTTTTCAGGAAGAAACTGGTGGTCTTATAAAATTCTTTCTTATTTCCTTTTTGCCCTGAATTACCCTATATATGCAGTGCAATTGTCCAATATTTTAAAGCAATAGGCGATTTTTCTTGTACAATCTGAAATAATTAAGCAGAGGTTGTAAATTGTTATTCTTGGATGTCAAGCCAAAAGAGGCAGAAAAGAAAAGAGGAGAAGAAAAGAGGGCAAATGCCCCGTCCTCCGTCAACACTGCAACAGTTTTCATTGATCGCACAGTCGAATAGTGCCATTTAAGCATTTTAATGTGCGATTTTTTGTTTCAATTAACGTCTTCCTTTGTATTAGCACTGGGATTCTAACGACGCTCTAGGATTCTAATGATTCCAACGATGACATCTATCTCTTTATGGTTTTAGTATTGATGTAAAATTATTGACATTAAATTAATAGAGCGCTGTAAAGTTATATGTTATGAATAGTTTTATAAATATGAAAGGATGTTCTTTAAATAATATGAACAGAAATTTGATTCAATAACCAAAAAACGTTGATTCACATCGATAGCTCCAATTTCGCTACGTAATTTTGGCTTGATAAGCAATGAAGAAATTAATGCATAAAATCGAGAACATGCCTTTACAACCCTCTTCAATTTATTCCTGTTCTTGACAGATGAGCCAATCTGCCTTTTTTCCAGTAAAACCCTCTGTGTAGTTTTATTCTGATAGGAAAGCGCGTGCGTGTCAAAAGCTCGGGAATGGCCCGGAGGTTGGCAAATGCCCAGCCCCCGGGCAGTGCAAAATTTGCAAATGCCTCCCCCCCGGGACTGACAAGGCGGGCATATGCCCCGCAGTAGCCTGTGGGGTGGCTGGGCGCAGGTGGAATTGACTGATGCATTAGAATATCTTCAGTTGCAAGAGGCGATTACACTTTAGAGTAGCTTAAAAAATCATTGAGGAAATGTAAGAAGAAAAAACAAAGCGTATTGTTTCTTTCCAGCCATTTTTTAAAGCAAACACAGATCCTACGTATCTCTGGTTGGTACCTGACGTCACGTGGGCAATACCGGTGGATAAGAATAATACGTTTTCCTCGCTGGGAACATTTCTCTGACGTTTTGTCATGAGTGAGAGTCGCAGCATAAACCAGAGTATAAAGTCTATGAAAAAACGTCGCATTTTATCGCTTTGTAAAGATTCCGTGACGGAATCGAAAACTTGTGTATGCTAATAGGTTTTCTATCCTGGGCTTTGAGACCTCGTCTACTTAAAATATTTCTTTTTTCAAATTCGGTGACAAAAATTTCATTAGGGCCAAGCATTGACAACGAAATGGTACGACGACGCCGACCGGAAGTGAAATTTTCCCGCGCGAACCTTCTGGGCATGCGTAAGGTTATCAAAAAGTCGTCCAGCCTTCGTCGACGACGAAATTCGGGGAGGTTTGCCGTCGTCGCTAAAACGTAAGTATAAATAAGTAAAATACGTAATAGCGTCATTTCGTTGCTATGACAACTCCGATGTCATTGCAACCCTGATCAAAACAAATTTTCATCTTTATCTAATACAACTGTGGTGGCAATTTTTCCAAAACTTTGTTTATGGCGACGTAGTTTATGCTCAAACTTAGGAGGTATTGGCCTTCAAAAACTGTATCGAGCCACTTCGTTTTCCCCGCCGAAAACGAAATCCTTGGCCCAGTCTGCCTCGGTTGCGAAGCGTCGTCGTCCGTTTCGTTGTCGATGCTTGAGGTCCCTATTGTTTTGTCTACCACGTGGCCGCCTTAAATTGTGACGTGGTTGCAAACTAGGAATAATCATTTACTCGTTTTCATTATAATCGATTATGCGGCTTTTGGATACGATGCACTTCATTGCTTCAAGACTACGCATCCTCCAGGCTAATGATTTCTATGGTCGACTATGAACACAATAGTACTCTAGCTCCTTAAAATTATTTTCCCGCAGTTAACCTCCAAATTCAACCAAAGCAGGTGGTAAGGTGTATTTCCTTATCAACATATATGCAGTTGCGAGGTTATTGGGCCGGAGATCTCTATTTATTATAATTTTTTTTCCTTCATTGGTAACCATGCGAACTTTAGTCTATTTCCGCAGTTACCTTTTCCCGTCTTATTCTGTCTTGTACATCAGAGGCCGTGTCAGTTATATTGTTTGATTTGCCTTGAAGATTGCGTTCAGTAAAGATAGTAAGATTGAAGCGCAAGAAACCCGCGGCCCGTCGTCCTTAACTCTGTCACTGGCACAGCTTTCAGAAGTGCGTGTGGATAGAATTCTAATAGGGGAATTGAAGAAAATAATCAAAATCAATTCTTGGCTAAAGTGTGTATTTTAGATTTCCCCGTGTAACATGAACATGAATATGAGTAAACACACTCTTACAAGGAAATGCACATCTACGAAACTAAGCTTACCTCCAGACAGTTTGTTGCTAACTGATGACACAAAAGAAGCTGCTTGTGCTGAAACAGAAAAGAGTTGAGTCCGACAATTTGGGACTAAGCACAGATAGAAATATGAGCCGCAGACATGGAGAATTACCTTTGCGTTTTCTAATCTTGTTTTCACAACTTTGTCTTTGCTCGAATTCTTCTACTTCTTTGAGCAGATCACTCCTCTCCGTCAGGGTCAAAATCTCCTTCAGGGTGTCGAGGCAGTCAATTCCTAGTCAGTCGGTTTCTTCCAGCTCCTCCAACAATGATCGCCAACATTAAGAACGTTGACTTGTCTTTCTTCCGCTATCTGTCCTCTGCAAATCGAGACGAGTCGTTCCAGATCATTTGGCTCGTCGAGCACTCGAATAGTTTGCTCAAGCAAGTCGTTGTATTGAGGGGGGCGTAAGGGGGGTACGAATACCGCAATACCGCACATGGTAGCGCGAGAATACCGCAATACCGCATCAAAATTTGGCAAAATACCCAAACCGCAGTTATACAAATGGGAAAAAGTTGTCGTTGTCACTACTACAAATCCTTCTTTCAAATAGAAATAATACTTTTATGTCAGTGTTTCCAAGTCAAGCTTGGTGCGTAGAAGTGCGTGCGATAAACATAAGATCGTCGCACTCGTTTAATTTTGTTCATTACATGTATACGTTTACGTAAATGACACAACGGGGTTACTTGGGTTAATTTTTGGTGGGTATGTGCTGCTGGCCTCTCAGAGCTCCTACCCCATTATAGTCTATTCTGTGGCCAATTATAGACCCCATCTTAGTCACTTTTGGACAAATACTTAATTTTCGCGATCCTAGCTTAGTCACGTTCTATTTTTATGAATTGACCATTTTTTTAGATTGAATGAAGAACACTTTACTTTTCATCTACAGTACAAACATTCTGATACGTTTGCTAACCGTAAATATGAAGAACTCTCTTACCCTCAAAAATCAGAAAATGCCCGACCCCATTCTAGTAACTCTCTTGAAAATGCGACCCCATTATAGTCAATCCACTCGTGAAAATGCGACCCCATCCAGCGGCACACCCCCATTAGCCTCTTATAAGGAAGTAACCCCGCCCCCTCCCCCGGGTTGCCATGCTACGTAGGCTAAGCACACACGAATACTTGTACATTCTATATTTCTGCATGCACAACGAGAAGGACGAGTAGTAAATCTTTCGACACTACGCAATGTATAACGACCTCACTGACCTCACTATTTGCTGGAATATCTGACTGATCACTTAGTTGACCCTCTGGATAGCTCGCCATTGTTTCGCGACTGGCACGAAAGTGGTGGTAAGATTCGTAAGGAGGTTAACCAAGCTGACTGCTCCCACAAGGTCTATGAGGTCATAAATAATGCCACATGTTTACGTATCATTGGATGAAAAAGTTAATGTCGTTAATCATATCAAGTATTAACTGAAATTACAAGCCATACGATTCGTCTGGACTGCTTGCGCAATATACGATCCCCGACTGTGCAAATATAGGAAGATACGCAGGCTACAAAGGGAGACCTTTTAGGATTTGTATCCTCTTCGCATGAAAAAGAAGCAGATCACTTCGACACAACGATTTTTTCACCGAGTACCGCGACATAAAATTTAAACTCACCGCACACCGCTTGGTCTAGGAAAACCGCAATACCGTACTTTGAAATAAAAATTACCGCAACACCGCACCAAAAATAACCTAATACCGCAATACCGCAAACCCTTACGCCCCCCTCTTGTATTCCTCTCTCTTTGTCTCAAACTTTTCAACTTCCTCAAAAAGAGGCCATTCGTTGACTCCTTTCAACATGCCTTTTAATAAAACCAAATGATCCGAACTCCGAAATCCTTTCTGTTCCAATTCCTCAAACAAAGAGAAGGTTAAGTAGTCCTCGCCTCTGCGAGCTGCCACCTTTCCTCTTCACATAACAAGTAACTGTTCGCCCACATTCAGCTCGTCAAGCCTCCTGCTTATCTGATAGAGTAAATTTTTGTATTCCTTCTCTGGCATCGTGACAACGGGTTTAGTTCAGTCTCCGTTTCTTAATTTAATATTATATACTCCAGCCAAAATGAATGATTGTGTAAGCCAACCTTAGCAATGGGTGGATGTTATGTTCGTTTGTATTACCGTGAAGTGTTGGTAAAGCGATCTTCAAATTCGTTTCCAGGGTCTCTCTATCTTATTCACTCTGAAAAGAGGCTTTTAAAGGTTCTTACCGACCAAAAACCAACCTCAAGTGCATTTTATTTGAATGTCAATATATTTAGCACGAAAGTAATCATTTGGAGGCGCCCATGGAGACTGGACCACTGTTTTAAGAAGTCATCTACGCGAAGTTGTGGCTATTTGAAGGGCTGGCAAGACCTTCAGTTATTGTAGAATCCTGCGTATTGGTCTAGCCCTGGGAATCGAACCCGCGACCTGCTGCTCTGTAGTGAAGCGCTCTACCGACTGTGTTAATCTTGCGCGGTAAAAGGCTAAGTATCGTTAAGGTCAACGTCAAGACGCTCTCTCTGGTTTCGGAACCGTGCCATGCCGCGCTTTACGAACAAAATCATCGGAGAGTCGAGCACCATCCAGGTTGAGCACGCAGAACACCTTGTGTAAGATCAGACAAACGTCCTAGTGGCTAATGGCTTGAGCTGTTTGAAAATCCTGCCCAGCGGTTCCTTGTGGACGAACTATTGATGGAATCCAACCAGTCAGAATGTGGGACACAGCTTGCGCGAGAAAGAGACTGTGGTTATTTTTATACATCACCAGCGAAGCAGACAACAGCATCCATATCAGTTCTATAATCATGAAGTTCGGTGGACGGTATGGTAGTGGCCCGCCCGCAGGACTCTTTCTAAGCACTTTGGTGCGGGAGACTGCTACCAATATATGCCGTGGGCGCAGACTGGAAATTGACTCGTAAGTAAAGTTTCTTTTGAGAGTTTTAAAGTTGTGATTTTAGTTATCTGAGGAAAGCATTGTCCTTTTCCCTCGTTAGAACTACGCTTATAGTGTTGTTATAGTGTTTTTCGCATAAAACGGCTTGTTCTACGTATGGAGATAATAGGGCACGATAAATAGGCCATGTGTGGATGGAAACATGAGAGAGATAAGAGTCACGTTTAGGCCAAACGGAAGTTCTATCAATAACAATTGTTCTGGAGAGTTTTTATCTCCTTATTCAACTTGAATGTGACCTTTGGCGTTTGCCGTAAACCTGACTCACTCTGAATCTCTTTATTTCCATTGACTGGCTTAATATTGCCTCCTACAAGCTTGTATTAAAGAGTCACGAAACAGCATTTTTCAACTTAGTATTGACAATTCATGTAGATGCAAAGAAAATCACTGCTTCGAAGGAGGCTCAGAATTCTGACCCCCAGCTAGTGTTATCTGGAATCACACGCATTCTACCACACTTTCAATTTTTCTCGCCCCTATTTCGCGGTATGTGATAATTGTACGGTGTACATCTTTTCATATTCTGTGTTAAAATTATTTTCAGGTATTCTCCGCTCCAAATTTCTCGTAAACTGAAGATTCAACATGTCGTGAACAAATATCGCTATAAATGATCTGTTCCCGCGATTTTAACATGTCGTTCTTTACCAATGATGCGAAATAAAGTGCAGAGGCATTTCCTTGCCTTTAACTTGCAGTGCATCCCGAACTTCAGAAGTTATAATCACGTTACTTAGGTTTTATTGTAGAAATTATTAATAATAATGACGTTATTTATCTCCTCAAAAAGGCTTTTCAGCTTAATTTACAATGTCAAATGTTTAAAACTTAGTTTTCCAGAAATACCCTTAAAAAATGCAGTTTTATTTTAACTTTAAATACATCTAAATTAGTGATAGACTGAAACTCGTCTGGGAGACTATTCCACAGCTTTTGGCCTCTGAAGGTAAACACGCGCTTACCTGCAGCCGTCCTACAGAGTGGTATATGTAGGCGGTCCCTATTCCTAGTGTTGCAGTTGTGCACTTCCGATCTGGTTTTAAACTTCTGACAAATATATGGAGGTGCAAGTCAAATAAAGCATTTAAATACCATGGTAGCAACCCTAACCGCAAGTTGTTTAATTATGGTTTAATTACATGACTTTAGCCACTAGAATGATATTTTTTATTTGAAGAAATGTCCTATATTAAGGCTGGTTATATTACATCACGGAGACTGTGTTAAGTATTCACTGTCATTATTGTTATCATAACTGCATCCAGTGATGACAAGTAGTAGCCTGTTCCAGGTCTCCAGATTGTAGGGATGACGCGTAAGTGAAAGGCACGCAAAAATATGAGCACGTGATCTGGGAAAAGGGAGCTACAATTTTGCGGAGCGTAGAACAGGCTATAGACAACAAGAAGTCAGTCAACAAATTATGGGCATGAGTCGGGTGACCCATGATGAGTTAGACAATAAATAAATAATACTCCATGAAAAGTGGGGGCGTACGGTATTTACGCACTCGTTGTTTTTGTATCAGAAATCTCACTCGTTCAACAACTCGTGCGTAAATACCGTACAAAGCACTTTCCATGCGGTATTGTGTTTATTATATACATATATAGACATTCATCATTTTGCCAGTCTGTTAGTTCAAATCTTTCCAGAATCCTAAAATGCCAAAATATTCCTCTACACACCGTGAAATGACAAAGAAAACGAAGTAACTTAAGCTTATAATTTTATTAGTATTAAAAAACGCTTGGTAAAAATTATAATGAGTGTAAGGATATGAAATAATCCAGGAATTACAAGTAATATTAACTTTTTTCTGAATGTACATATAAAAATGAACGATTTTGAGTAAAATGACCGGTTTGAATATAAACAGAAGCAGAAGCATATGGCTTAATAAGCTTAGCTCCGATAAAAAGTTCAAGTACAAGCTTACGTTTCGTCTCGTTCTGTTTTTTCCCCTTTCGCCGTTATTTTGCCTGCTCTCGTCAATTTTCATCATCGATAGTGAAATATCCAAAACTATTCCAATCCAATTTCCGCGATTTTTCTCCCTTTGCTTCGAGAAAAACTCTACTTTATCGGGTCTTTTCTTCGGAATGTTTGCAAAGCAACTTGCAAGGCAAGGGCGCTGCAAGCTGTAAGCGCCTAAAAACGGCGGGAATTTTGGCGCGAAACTCGCTCACCTCTGTGGCTTTTGATTGGACGTGTCATTTTTCTCACACGTGAAACAACATCGTTCGAGATTCTGATTGGACGTATCGCTTTCTTCACGTCGGAAAAGCATCGTTCGCTCCTCTGATTGGCTAGCTAGAGCTTATTTGCGTATGAAATTTACGTCATAGCTTTTCACTGAGTATATCCGATTATGTATGATATACAGATTTAGCCAGGGCTAAAAGCGAAGCTATCGATTATATTTATAAAATCGTGTAATGCTAAGCGGGGAAGGCATGAAACGCCGGAAAACGGTGAAAAACAACAATAGGTCTAATTAGCAAAAGCAACTTTGCACGTGCAGCACACTTTTTTTGTACATTTCTTTGCCGTTCATTTGCACGACTACAACGTGAAACTTCCAGAAACGTCTTAGTTACACGTTTTATGGAGGAAATGTCGTTCGTGTTCCCGTTCACTTTTTTTCACTGTCCCTCATTTTCACCTTGCATTGGTGGCCGCTAGCATTTCTCTTTTTGTCACCGCCACTACAAAATTTTCATGTTGTTCTTCCAACAAAAAAAATGTTTCCTTCGGTTTTTTTATCTCTCGCTCTAAATCCCTGTCGCTCTTTTTCTCGTTGAGCTTCGCTGGCCTGCCGTCCACTTTCTTTTTTTGTCTGTCTTTCTTTTGCTCTATATTCCAAATTTGTGGACATGACAATTTATATAAGCTTAATACAGAAACAATTTTCGCTTTCCGTTTTCGTCTCTATTGACTCTTTTGTTGTCTGTGCCTCAGCTATGCGATTTCCCACCAAAATAACCTCGAGTTGCATTTGGGTTACCATACCCGTTGATTGAGTTATTTTACATTGGTATGCCTGTGGTGCGGACGAACGGTCTCTCGGGCGGGCGGTCGGTGTACAGTCACGTGATTACCAAATTTTCTCGGATGGGTAGATTACTTTATTTTTTTACCCATGGTGCTCCGCTGGCGCGCTTCGCGCGCGACAGCTCCGCTATAACCCCTTTCGTAAAATGCAACTAGTGGTCCATTTTCAATTGCAATGCTGCTTTCTGTTTGGTTGAGCTACTACTAAGCTATATGTTATAGCCCGCTGGTAGCGAAAAGCACCGGCTTTGAAAACCAAAACAATGGCGGCTGAATCGTGTTTTGTTAGCTTAAGTTGTTTTGTACCAACTAGTTGAATTTTACTAAAACATTTATTCTTCTCGACCTCATGGCCTCTGATTCAATAGCCCATTCGGCCTTCGGGCTCATGGGCTATTGACTCAGAGCCCATTCGGCCTCGAGGAATAATTGTTAATTGTTATTCACTCAAAATATTTTCCATTTCTGTTTGGCATGATCCCCAGGCCAGGCTAACTGTATATGACCAACTAGCGTTTACCAAATTTGGAGGACCTTTTTGATATCTAGCAAAATGACGTGAATTGTACGACTGAAAAAGGCAAATGACGACGGCAACTTAACATCGATCGGAGTAAGCATCATTGTTCCAGCTTGTTTTCAAGAAATGAAACTGTATATTTTTACTTCAGTCGTATGATCTGAAGAATCATGGGGATCTGTACAGTACCGCAAATGATCCCCAAAATGGACCGCAAATGATCCTCGACCGTAAATCGTGATCTCCAAAGTGAACCGCAAATGATGCCATTAAGATTAGAAGAATGGAATGGATCTTAGTTGGATACTGGGGGCATAGGGCAAATCACACAGCAGTAAGTAGCAGAGTATTTCATTCGGGTAAACTACGGCTTTCTCCGCCACGGGCGTTGCCCCTTTTTTGAAGTTTCGGAACGCAAGACAAATTTTCACGTATTTGAATGTCACGGTGGGAGTATCCTGTAAAATTAATGTCACTAAGCAAATTCCTTTCAAATTCCAGCATAACTGAAATGAGGTCCAGTGTCTCCAAGCGCTTGTTCAGAAGCTCCAGCATTGCGATTAGAGCGCCGCTTTCTGACAAATTAACTTCAAGAGTTTCGCTTGAAATGCTTTCTTCTACCCTCATGGCTGAAATGCTAGTGGTTACCACTAGCTTCGTGCCTGGAATAAGTGCCAACTTGTTTCCAATCATCGTTCTGAGCTTCCTTTCCCAGTTTGGGCTATAGCTCAATAGATATGACCGCCAGTTTCCCTGGAGAAGGACGACAAAAAGAGTCGATTCGTCTCCTACATAGAAAAAGAATCATTCTAAGAACGTTTGTTGTCATTATAGGCTCTATAGACCTCTATAGACCTTTATCCTTTCTTCTTGCAAATTAATTGTAACGGAATAGGTAACTGTTGTATTTCCCGACGGCCCTAGGACGAGAGCCTTCATTGCATGATTCATGATTACGAGGCATTCTCGTCCCCAGAGCCACGCGGCTTAATTTGTAACCGACGTGACATGACCAAGAAACGACTGGTTCTACGAACGAGAAAGGACTACGAGGCTAATGCGGGTCAACCTCTCCAGTTCTTCGCGAAAATAAAAACAAACATATATAATATAAGTCGCTGGGAAAGGGAAAAAATCATGAAAATAATGTTTCAAGGTTTAAGTTAGCTAAAGGTTTCTCTATTTCAAAAAAGAGCGGGTCGTACTAACAGAGAAATGAAAAAAAGCCACGACTGAAGCTTAAAAATGATAAATTTTGTCAAAATGTCAATATTCCATTCTTTTGTATTTTCAAACTTCTCAAATATTATTCTATTTTACTCGTGTACATCTGTAAAATGGAGTTTAAACCGCTTGATATTATCACCTAGGATGATTCTGTGTTCAACTTCTAATCGAGTGAAGTGTGCATATTGCGTACGTCGATCTGTTTTTTTTTTTTTTTCACATGCGACTTAAGATTCTTGATAGACAATGTAAGCTAAATGTATCAATAATCTTATACCTTTCAAGTCATCTTTGTTCATTCCGATTTCACTTCCTTACAGTAAAATGACTTTCTCTGCAAAACTTTAGCCCCATCCTGATAGATATCTATTCACCGAACGTCGTGTTAACTTGTTCGGTTTATTTCAATTAATATACACGTTATTTTTCATCCTTTCTGTTTAAAAATGTGAACTGAAAAGTAGGTATTTTAACTTAATTATTGCCATTTTTCCACAACTACGTCCATTTTAAGGAAAGGTATAACGATCCCTGAAATTAACATTGAATGATGAATTCAAGGTTTTATCATCATGTTTTAGGAATTTTGAGACACCCACTCTTTCGGTCTATTTCTGGTTACGGTCGTTGTTTTTCTTAGTGTCAAAAAGCTGATCTTATTTTTGCTGTCCGAAACAATGATTTCTTAACCCTGTAACTTAGTTGGGAACCCACCGAAACCTTAAAACTTTAAGATTTTCCTCCTTTTCCGACAACTCAGCCGCAGCTTTCTCATGTTTGTTTGTTTTCTTGCCAAAAAGAAACTTATTATCCTAGCTTTCGCGCGAAAACAAGTACTCGCCTTAGGTCGCCCAGGAATACGAAACTTACCTATTATACGGATCATGAAGTCATTTTTAATTAGAATTCGGAGTTTCAACGTTGACTTAGTATGAAAATATGCAAGTTCTTTCACAAATTAATGTCCAACAGTCAACCATAAGAATGAATGCTCAAGTCAGACATTCCTAAGGTCGATGAACGACTGTTTTCAGAACAACTAACATTTATGCAATTTGCAATGGAAATGCATGAAAAAGTGATATTTAACAATTATTCCACAAGTGCGCTTTGAATATGCAGAGGGCCAACGAGGCGCGTAGCGCTGAGTTAGATATAATCATTTCATATCCAACAAGCGCCAGTAGAATAATTGTTTTATTAAAAACGCCCCACAATATCGAGAATTCTTCCCGAATAAATTTGTAAAAACAACCGAATTTCAGCTTGTTGTTTATTTTGAGCAGACACGTACAGTTGCCATATTTGGAGAGCATGGTATAATGGCTCATAATACAGTCGAACCTCTTGGTACGGACACCTCTCGATTACGGACAGTTTCCAATGTTCCGACAAAATTCTCATATATTTAAAAACATAAACCTCTATAATACGGACAACGGACACTAAATCCCGACCCCAGAGAGTAAATTCATATAAACTTAACTTCTTTACTACGGACGCTGCGATGATCAGGTGATTCCCGAATCCCGATCAGGTGAATCTGCACAGGATGAATCCCGTCTTTTGGCTGATGAGCTATGCAAGGTGATATAAAACCCAGTCACTGTATTACCAAACAACGATTTGCGAAAGGTGCACTGAGGAACATAACCGACTTTTTGAAGGTTTCAATAACTACAGATAGCATAAAGATCTTTTCTATTACATTTTGTACTCTAGTTACTGTTTATTGCACTTGCAAATTGCGAAAGACGCTTTCAGAATTCTGATTTACGTTACAACTTTTTCCATGCAGCATTGCGCTATAGCTCATTTCGTTTTAAAACAGTAATTTGTCTGTAGCTGAGATGGACAATGTTGTATGCTACTGAAAGACAGTGTCTTTGTACTGTGAATTAATAACTTTAAATGCAGTTTAAAGACGAGTGTAAGCCTGGTTTTAGCTACTGAACACTTAATACTGTAAGTGAAGTCATAAAAGTGACGTAATCATGGTGACCTCTTTTATATGGACACGTCTCTAATACGGACACTTCGCTCTGTCCGTTCGGTGTCCGTATTAGAGAGGTTCGACTGTATCTAAAATCTAAAATCGATCAGTTGTTGCACAGGTAGCCCAAGCTCGAAATATGAGCATCGGCGAGCATCGGCATTGTTGCGTAACATTCAGAATATAAGGATTTGTATGGGAAAAAAAACCTATCGTTTCCTTAACCTACGAAAATGAAAGGATTTCAATAAAAAACAGCTTACCTCATTTAAAATGTGTGTTACGTCACTCCTGTGTGGTCCACGGGCCGATTTATGGCCGTTTTATGGGTTTTTATGTAAACGGTTTTCTCTCTACATAAAGGTTTACCAAGGTTGGGCACTCCAGCGAAGCGGCTCGACTGATCCACCGAAGGAAAACTACCGGAAATTCGCTCCAACTGCTCCAATCGCCTCCAAATTCCACCTAGCTAACACACGATAGTTCTTCTTTCCATTCGTTATCTTGCTTCAAGACTCCTTTGCAACGAGAGCGAATCAAAGGTCGCAAATTCTCTGCAACCTTTCCCGTCTGAATCCATCGACTAAGGCTCGGCGTGAACTCCGCTTTACCGTTGACAGATAGCGACACGGCCTGAGACTCAAATTACTCACACTCGGGGTGGGAGACAGTCTCTTGCTCCCGTTGTTTTCCTATTGAGTCAACGGGAGCAAGAGACTGTCTCCCACCCCGAGTGTGAGTAATTTGAGTCGCAGGCCGTGTCGCTATCTGTCAACGGTAAAGCGGAGTTCAGGCCGAGCCTCAGTCGATGGATTCAGACGGGAAAGGTTGCAGAGAATTTGCGACCTTTGATTCGCTCTCGGTGCAAAGGCGTCTTGAAGCAAGATAACGAATAGAAAGAAGAACTATCGTGTGTTAGCTAGGCGGAATTTGGAGGCGATTGGAGCAGTTGGAGCGAATTTCCGGCCGTTTTCCTTCGGTGGATCAATCGAGCCGCTTCGCTGGAGTGCCCAACCTTGGTAAACCTTTATATAGAGAGAAAACCGTTTACATAAAAACCCATAAATCGGCCCCTGGACCACACAGGAGAGACGTAACACACATTTTAAATGAGGTAAGCTGTTTTTTATTGAAATCCTTTCATTTTCGTAGGTTACAGAAACGATAGGTTTTTTTCCCATACAAATCCTTATATTTTGAATGTTACGCAACAATGCCGATGCTAATATTTCGAGCTAGGGTGACCTGTGGTTGTTGTATGATCGATCAGTTGTGCGTATTTCCATTCACAATTGAATGAAAATACAGGAACAACTGAATGAAAATACGCACAACTGATCGATCATGACATCTGATCGATTTAGACACAAATCCGATCCGCTAAACGAATTGATTGGCTAAAATTTTTAACAACTGAAAAGTCGATTTTGAAACAAACGGCGCGCCATATCACGCAACGCTCCTCCCTCTAAAACGGCTGTGTAGCAAACTTTTTTATACTTTGTTTGCGAACGCGAGGAGAGTTGATGTTACCAAATTTCGAGTTTGAGGCCTGTTCAGACACCGTACTTTTCATGTGCCGAAACTAATTGAATATTAAAGTTCCACTTTGGAGCGACACTAGCGCGGCTAAACAGGTTCTTATATGGGTATGAAAGCGGAAAATTTCTTCCAGCAGGTTCTTAAACGCAGGTTCATTCAACTGTATAAACCGCAAGCAACCAGCGGCAAAAATACACGCAGGCTAGGAAATCTTTGTCTACGGAAAACCAGGCATTATCAGTATAGCTTTTGTTCTTGTTCAGCAAAACCAGCCTTTCGCCAGCTTTGAAAGTGTTAATACCACTATTTTGATAATATTTTTCAGTTGATTATTCTCATTTGATAATCTGGGGCATTGCCAGTAAATATGTCCTCAGTATGTGGGACATTATCCTGGTCCCGTTTGGGGTTCCCAGTGTCAAGTGCTCTGTACTTATAAAATATAGATTGTGTCAACAACAAAACTCTTGAATTTTCTTAGTTTTCAGCAACCGTTATGCAGCCCCAGCACTGTCCAATTTGACCTGTCTGATTAGGAAACTGCTTGTAATTGAACAGGTCAAATCGGACAGTTAAAAGAGCAAATGAAAATTGAGCATCAGATGTTGCTAAAAATAACCAATTAAGGTTTATCAAATTAGTCCATACTAGCAAACCAAACTGCCAAGGAAAACACTTCAGTGAACACGTTTTCCAGTTTCAGTTTGACACATTATTATTTTTTTAAAAATTTAATTAATTAGTTCATGCAGTTAGAGCTCCATATTCCAACAAAAAGTTGTTAACGCCACGTTTTTACGTCGGAAACTTTAAGCTGATGTAATAAGACTCACTGAAATAAATATTTCAATTCTGAGATTCTCGCATTTTGTTATTGACACAATTACTTGGTAATAGGTCTCTTGCCGTACAGTTTAGGGGTAATCAGGCTTATAATTTCAAATCGACTTCGCGCTAAACTTACTCGCCTGATAGACCTATTCGGCTAACTCAATGTTGTACCCAATTCAAATCTCCCGGGGATAAGATTCTTTGTGTATTGCATTTGCATTATAATGTGGCATTCACATTTAAATGATATGGAAATTCCTGAAACAAAACGTTTTATTCCCAGAGGGTTTGAATTGGGTACAACAATGAGTTAGCCGAATAGGTCTATTACTCCCTGAGTTGCAACCCCACTCGTTCCTATTACCATTACTTAAAATTAATAATATCCAACCTTCATCATTTGCTTGCAGATCTTTCCATTTGTCGATGACAGTTGAAACAGCCATTTCAACTTCCTCTTTCTGTTTTTTTAGTTCTTCCGTCTTCTCCTTTATCTGCTTTTCGATCGATGGTTTTCTTTCGTTTTTCCATCGTTCCCTTTTTTCTTTCAGCTCTTTTAGTTCATTTCTCATCGCACGCTCCTCTTTGCGGAACACACTCAGTAGCTGGTCATCCGTGTTGGGGACCAATGTTGCTTCTTGCTGCTTAGAGTTGATTCCTGGTTCTTGTTCCTCAACGTGTAATTCAGATGATCTCCTTTGCCTTTGCGCTCTTCTTCCTTTCCGTGTACCAGCCTGTTTTCTCGCATACCACGATTTCTCTCCTGGGATCTTTCTTTCAAGGCACGTCTTTAAGTGCGCTTCCCTTTCCTCTGCTATGCTGTCATCTCCTTCTTCTTCAATCTTGAGTGCCATTAAGTGTTCAACATCTTCCGACAATTTCTTTAAAATATTTGAGGTCAACGTAGTTATTTCGTTTTGAGAATTGAGATTTTTTAAAAAAGATCCAACTCTCCTTGCCGCATCGTTGCCTGTGGTAGGTTGATTGGCTTCACAGGACTCGATTATCAAAACCTCCACTTTACTGAACACCTTTATAGGGCGGTTGGCGTTCGATAACTTTTCTATTTCTTTTAGCGGAAGAGCTGGACGAAGCGTTCGTCGTTTTGTTGCCTTCTCTAAGAATTCTGCTAGGTCATACAGTTTTAGCGCCTCAAAAACTTCCTTTAGCAGTTTGACTGGGGTATCAGGAAAAATATTTCCAATGTTCCCTCGCCGGTCGCGCTTGTCGTACAGTAAATCCGGATCAAGGCCAAAAGACCGGTAAAATCGGTTGAGAACATTTCTGTTGCTGTAAAGCCTGGACGTTAGTTGCTCAGTGACTTCTTTACTTAGATCTTTCAAGCACAGTTTGGAGGTGGGATCTACAAATACACGACAATAACAAAAGAAATCTGATTAAGAACTATTAACTCCAGTGTCTCAAAAGAAATAGCTATCAATTTGAACGGAACGGTCAATAACAGTATGAATTGATTTCAGGTGCATGAATTTGAAGAGGAGATGGTGAGAAAATGATGGAGAAACGGATAAAGTGTTTCATATTTCATTGACTTTTAAAGGAACTCTGTTTTACTTCTGCGCCTGTGCCTTGCTTGATTATTTATCAAAATTCCCATGTGTCTCCCAATGAAGGCTGAACGGAATAAAACAAATGAATCGATTGTTTATTACTGAATTTCAGTGCGTTTTCTTTATATCCCTTTGCCTCGTAGCCAAGTGAAAAATTCGATTCCGATGGAACCCTTGATGGCAAATGCCCAGTGGGAACGCGCTACTTTGACAAATGTCTAAGGGGGCGAGCTTGGGCACGCTTGGAATTCTTACTGACTATAAGACAAACTGTCATACCGCTGGTTTCTTCAAATCCAAATTCAGATGGGGCACTACTCGATCCCGGCTTTCCACTGTCGTCTTCCGTAGATACACTATGTACATCTGTATCCCTGGTTTGCTCTAAGTAATTCGTGATGTAGGACAGTTTTTCCTGAGCAAGGTATTGAAATCGCCTACCTTCCTGACCGTCAGGATCATCTGAAATCAAAATGGTACCCAAAAATGCCGATGTCAATGAGTAAGAATATATGTTAATAAAAAAATGTTTGGGCTTTGGGTTAAGACGATCAACGACAGAGGCCAGAATGTTTTGGTAACGAACAACAACAAACACTGAATGAGGATGAAGTGAACTGCGGAAATATTTCCGCAGTTCACATCATCTTCCTCAGTTACAACTCTGAAGATCATATCTTCATTTAGGCAACAAACACTGTTCGGCCTAGAACTAAAATATATACGTAGGTTTATTGATTTTACTGCTCTCTTGGAGTAGTTTAGCAATAAATCAATATTCACCCGGCAATTCTACTAAAATTTCGAAAATTCCATATATGTTAGGGACTTATTTCGACAGTTGGGCTTAGCAACCCAATAAGACGGTGATTCACGGGACCACCTTTGACCTCAACAGTAAGTGAAAAATGTCTCCGACAGGAGCCCACAAACTTCTGGTGCAAATTCCAGATAATTTGTTACTGAAATTGACCTGCTACGTTTTTTATATGTATGTTTTTTTACTTTACGACCTTGTGCTTCGACAGTTGCAAGCTCGTCCCGGGCCTTCTCGTATTCCTCGTCTTCGATGGTCACAACCACTTCAACTTGCTCTCCACCAGCAAGTTCTTTCATTTCGTCTGTAACAAATAAAACTTGCAGGCGCTTTTTAAGCGTCCCATTCTTATACACTCTCCACAAGCGTTCAAGAGCTGCGAGACTTTCTGCCTGAACTTTCAAGTACACACTCCCATCAGTTATTTGTAACAGTCTGGTGCCAGCAGGAAGGATGCAGGTATTAACGGCTGTGACGAGCTGATCATATGTACAGCCACGCCTCAGCAGCTGATAGGCAGATGTTAGCACTAAACCTCCGGCAGCCACTTTGAACACCGTTTTGATGCTAAGAGCTAAGAGTAAAACAAAGCGGTAAAAGGGTGGTTAAAACAAGTCAAGAGAATGACTGACTGAGTGCTACTATACCATCCCATTTGAGTTGCACACGATCATTAACTTGATGGCCTCTGTACTTTTGTTTTAAAAAAGAAAATTCTCCCCTGGAACCCCTAACCCGTCCTCGTTATTGCAAGCACATATTTTATCCTTAACAGTCAAACCTTTTTTAAAGAGTGTAATCTCTATCTCTGACGAAATGCAGAGACAAAAAGGATGTGTTTGTTTCATAAAGTTTTCTTAGCACAATACTCAAAAATCACTTACACTCGCTAT
>CALNXK010000488.1:85000-87500 GCA_942486035.1 Porites lobata | reverse complement strand
CGCCGCCGCAAACCAGACATCGACTTTTAAGTTGGTAGTTGTCAGCACAATTCTCATTACACCAAGGTGTCCATCAGATACCAATTGGTGATAAAGCGCATTTAAAGACTTTCAGTGTTTTTAGTGACCTGCATAAATGCATATCAACCATGCGTTAAAAACGTAAGCAGGTTGGAACTCGTTCCACGCTTTGGTATCCCCCCCTCCCTCATCATTTACTGTATTATTGTTTTGTAGACAACCGTAAAACCCCATGTAGTTAGAGCAGATTTATTGAATTGCGAGAAAGCATTAATTTTGCAACAAAGCGCGCGAATTCATCGTACCAGTATTCCACTTTTGACGTCCATTCTAATTATTTAAGTACCTTAAAGGTTAAATTACTGGTCAAAAAAATACTGACACTTTCAAGTTACTGGTCAAAAAATACTGACACTTTCCAAACTCCCCTCCTACATTAAAGACCACCCAACCACCAAACGGTGTTCTTCTCCTTACCCTTGATGTATCTTCACTTTATACCAACATACCTCACAAGGACTGAATCCAAGCCTGCAGCAAATTTCTTGACAGTCGTCTAAATCCCTCTATTCAGACAACCAAACTCTGTGATCTCATCCGTATGACAACGGTACCGACAAGTTAATGGAAAAGCGATGGGCACGAAAATGGCTCATGCACTCTTACGCCAATTTCTTCATGGGGAAGTTTGAAGAACGAGCTCTAGCCGGTGCAACCCACTCCCTCCTTATCTGTTGGCGTTATATTGACGACATCCTCCTTCTAAGGTCACATGGCGAGGATAAATTACATGAATTCATCACGCACTTAAACAACCTACATCCCACAATCAAATTTGTTAGTTCGTTTTCTAAATCTGAAATCCCTTTTCTTGATGTCAACGTTCTATACTAATCAACAGCACATTGCAAACTGACCTTTATGTCAAGCCTACAGACAAGCATTAATACCCCCTCAAATCATCCTGCCACCCATCCCACACTAAAAAATCGATCCCTTTCAGCATGGCATTACGACTAAGAAGAATTTGCTCGACAGATGATTTCTTTAACAAACGTCTCAACGCACTCACCACACATCTCATTAACAGAGGATATAAACACCGTTTCGTCCAGCAAGAAATAAACAAAGTACGCCTTATTCTACGCAACCACGCCCTCGAAACATCCACAAGACAGGAATCTGACAGAGCACCATTTGTAGCAACATTCAATTCAGCCCTTCCCAACACAAACGATATTATTTCTGGCAATCTAAACATTCTTCCTTCTTTACAACGATGTAAAGAAGTACTTCCTTCTCCTCCTTTTATATCCTACCAATAATCTACGTGACATCCTAGTCAGAGCCAAACACCCGCAGACCACCCCCCAAAACACCTGGAGCTTTTCGCTGTAACAGAAGAAGTTGCAAGTGTCCTTTTTTTACAGAAGGAGCCACGTCTTACACCTTTCAGGGGCGTAGCTACCTGTACGCACGATGCACACGTGCGTACCTGAAAAAGGTGAAGGTAGAAGAAAAATAAGAATAAGTTAAAAGATTTTAATAAAAAACAAATAAATATGTAAAAAAGCCCAGGTTGCCTCGATTTATCAAACTCTGCTTGTTTCTTTGAACCGTTCTTTCTCTCACAAGTACAAAGGAACGTCTTTTTGACACCTAATTGTCGGTTTCCAACGAAGCGACTCGATGAATTGGTGGACCGAACCTTAAATGATATATTAGAGAAAAGGCAGGATACTAGCGATTAGAGAGCAAGCTGGATGGTATAATGCGTAAACGAGTTGTTTTCACCTCTTCCTGTCTTGGCAGTACACGAAGGCTTGATTACGTCAAAGTACCATGTCTTTTATCTGGAGTTTTTCGGTAGCATTTGGAAGTACCGGATACTTCAGCTGGTGAGCTTGCACCGTTCATTTCGCCCGCGCGAACGTTGAGTACCGGAGACAAAAATTTCTAGGGGTCCGGCAGCTTGCTCACCCGGGGAATTTTTAAAATTGGACTGTCTAAAATGCAATTGTGTGCGTTCCCTGGTCAGGAATTGTTTAAGCGGGAAGGGATTTTAGGCATTAAAAAATGCTCACAAAAAATGAAATATTTGATTTGGCAATAAATTATAATTATCGTTTTGCAGCTGTTCTTATTTTAGTTGATTCCAAAACTAATAACAATCGGGAAGAGTGTACGAATCCTCTTTAAAAGATGGTTTACAGATAGTAATTTTAATCTCCAGTCCACCAGTTGTTGCATCGACTCATCAGAAAAATCAGTTTACTTAAACTCCATCAGTGAAAATCTTGCTAATGCTTCTAGGCTGCTCTAAGCCTTTGGATCTGACGAAGACGATCTCTAGAGAGCTGCTCTCTGAAACGATTTTCACACTTAAAGAATAATTAATTTCGTGTGTGAACTACCGGACCTTACATGTCAAACAACCGGACGTCGGGTCCGGCCAGCAACGAAACCCCTCCTTTATGCG
>CALNXK010000488.1:75000-77500 GCA_942486035.1 Porites lobata | reverse complement strand
TTGTTTTTACATTTTTTTGCTCCTAAGTCAACTAATTTAAACAAATTTGAAGAGAATTATGTTACAATGAAGTAGTCATAGTCAAAACCTATTTTGCCAAATTTTTGGGCAAGAATTCGAAGCTGAGATGAAATTATCTGGTCTTAGTTGACGTTCATGTGAAGGCTCCAAGCGGGTAATCAGCCCCTTGCAAGCGGGTAGATCTACCCGCTACCCCGCTACTATTGAAACCCCTGAACAGGAATATTATTCAGGAATATAATTTCCTTACACTTCAATTTGTCGTTAAGCTTCGAACACAAGGAGATATGTAACGGCTTTATTTGATGACAAAGCAACCTTCATTGACATAAGTAAGACGCCCATCTTTGAGTGGGGAGTTGCAATTCTATTTATCCTTCTTTGAGTGGATAAAATGGTGCTTGTGTCAATGATACTTTCAATTTTTGAAAATGCCACAAGGAGATCAACTAGACGGTTATATAGTGTTTTTATATTGTTACACTTTAATTCTGTACTGTGCGTCAAGCACTTGGATAAGGGCTTTATTCGATGATAAAAGCAACCTTCATTTTTTAAATATTTGTCTTTGTAATGCACTACCAGAAAACTGCCTCATTTTAAGCTCTCTAGTTTTTTTAGAACCAGGCTGTTACAATAATATACATATACATGTATTAGTATTTTGATATAAATATTTGACATTTTCTTTTGGTCTTTATTTCTTTGAGGTATAATGATGCGGAGAACTAAAAGATTGAGGGTATTTTGGTTAACGAAGTGAGGGGGAATTTTGGGTTAAAAGAAATGGCCCAAAACAGAAAAAAAAGGTAAGTTGTACACTTTTCTAAGTTTCTTGAATTTGATACAGTGAAACCCCGCATTACGGCCACCTCGGTAATACAGTCACCTCGTTATTAGAGCCACTTTTTTTGGCAGCCTGGCAAAAACCACCATACATTTTCTTGTAAAAAAAAAACCCTCATTAATAACGCCATCCCATTAATATGGCAAAAATTTTTTGGCCCATTGATGACCGTATTAACAGGGTTCCACTGTAGTTTCTTGGTGTTGCCGACAAGTGCAATCTCCTAATGACATAAATACAAAAGATTCAAAAGCCACTAAATAATACCCACACCAAAAGCAGGAGGAAACCAACAATTCTTTTAGCAACACCAAGAAGCACTCTTAATTCCTTTCCTAGAGACCTGCACATTTAACATGCTTTCCTTTTGCTAGGGGCCATTTTTAAGTACTGGAGTCAGAGAAGTAGCCCCCAGACGTGGTAAGGTGGCAAAATGGAAAACCTGAAGAACGCAGAGTTTGGACAAGATGCCAATTTGAGAGCTAAAAAGGTAGGTAAAATACATGTACATTATTTTGTTAATGCTTGAAGTGAAAATATTTCTAATGTGTAGTTTAAGTCATCCACTTAGTGATTTATTTAGCCTACAGGTCCTGTAACAGAGATGTGCTTTGGCAGTGCCTGGTGGCCGCTGTTGCATTACTGTTGCTCTTGGGTGACAAGGAAGTCTTAGTTTGTTCAAACACATTTATCCTGGATCTTTCGGGTTAAGGGCACAAGGGTCTTTCATTTTTTAAGGAAACAACACATGTTTTGCATGTTTGTCTTATGCATACATAATTTATGATTGTTATAGAATGCACGAGTGCCACACCCTAACCCCCTTTGACATTTTTAATGTTAACAGTGTCCTTCCCATTTATATGCAAGGTTTCATTGTAGTGTAAATTGCTCAGAGTAGAGAGCAAGAACCAAATCTAAAGATTCAAAATAGTCAGGGTGACTATTTTGCCAGACTAAACTGTTGCTGAAGAACAAAGTAAATGTTAATTAAATGTTTATCACAGTAGTCATGCCACTGTGACTAAATATGTTTTTTTGGTGTTCAGAAATTGACGAATCGCACAGACGTGTTGGACAAGGCACACCTTTCTCCGGATGACAAAGCCAAAACAAAGGCTTTATTAGACCTACACAAGGCTATCCAGGAGAGTGAAGACAATGAAGAGGGGAGCAGTGATCCACCACCCAGGTACATCAGGCCACTATGCTCAGAGAGGTCAAAGTTAAGAAACATCAATGCTGTTCTTGACGCCTTTTGTGAAGCTTGCATGTCAAAGAGGCAAAGAAAGAGCAGCTGGGAAAATAACCATAGGTTGATAAATACTTGTCAGACAGACCAGTACCAAATAACTGCCCCTCATGGGCAAGATGCCAATAATACCAAATTAGTGAAATGGCTACAGTGATCACTACTATGGCAACTGGGAGTATAAAGTCCAAAAAGGACGCCGTGTGCATGATGTCCAGAAAATGTCATTTAGCCAAAGCACAAAATGTGATGGCATAGTCGATTCTACATGAGTATAAAATTCTACTTTTCCCCTATTTTTCACTGGTTTAAAACCTATCATATTGTTTTACTCTTAATCAAGAAAGTATTTAACACTTCTAGTTCACTGGGCAGTAATT
>CALNXK010000488.1:5000-70000 GCA_942486035.1 Porites lobata | reverse complement strand
TGCTAAATTTCCAGAAAAAGGTGCACTATCGATGTGGACTTAACATCGATCGACCGAGGTAAGCATTGTTAGCTTGTTTTTAAACTTGGAATTATTTTGAATGAATAATAAAGCAGTTATTGAATTCGGCTATCGCAGGATATGAAAAATTCTGCAGATCTCGGAGGGTGTTATCCACCTTCGCCCTCAGCCTCGATAGATAACACCCTCCTCGATCTGCAGAATTCTTCACATCCTACTCAGCCTCATTCAATAATTGCTAAATATATTGTGCTGTATTGTAAGTAAGTTGGTGAGGGGCACTCATACTAAAAATAAGTTTTCTCGGCCTTGCGGTCTTCAGTGTGGCCTAAAAATAAGATGGGGAACTGTGCCCCTCTGGGCCACTTAGCAAGATTCGCCACAGTGTTTTTGACATAAAAGTATTATTAACAAAAGACTGGTTATTTCTATTTTTAATAACTGTATTATGTGGTTACACGGGAAGCTAATTGCAATCGCCATCATCATAGACTACGAGTAGTTCCCATTTTTGCTCAGGGATAGTAGAGTGAGCGAAACGTGAGCGCGCGTGAAAATAACTCACGCGAGAAAGACGTCTTTCTCGCGTGGGGTGATTTTCACGCGCCTTCGCGTTTCGTTCGCTCTACTGTTCCTGAGGAAAAATAGGGACTACTCGTAGTCTACCATCATCATCGTCGTCATCACAATCGTTATCGTCATCGCCTTCATCATCAACATTAATTTCTACATTTCTGTACGCATTTCTTTTGCTCTAATGCCACACAAGTCCTTTTAAGGCAATCTTCAGATTGCCGTTGTTTTGTTGTTAAACCTTTGTTTGCATTTTGGAATCTCCCGCCACTTTCTCGACCAATCAGTAGTACTACTAAAATCATTTGTGTATTTGTTTGTGACGTTCGAGTTTCTTCTTTTTTCAACGACAAGTTACACTTATAATTTAACTCAAGAGTCTCATTTACTGTACTTTCTGTATCCGTTACGATTGGCTAAATTATTATAATTACTTTCCTTTGGTCTTACATAAAGTGATTAAAAACTGCTGAAATAAATAATTTTCATAAAATACACTTACTTCATTCGACTAGAGCCGCGTGAATACTATTAGATTTTAAAAAAAAAAAGGATTGAAGGATTGATTCTGTCATCTCAAAAGAAAACTTCTCAGACATGTTGACAAATTGAAGGTCTATTCTCTTTTCTAGCGAGCAAAGAGACGATTTTATTCCTGGAAGAAACACTGATGCGAAAAAAATCGGCGATTTTGAATTCACTTTTAAGTTTCCAGCGCCTCTTTGAACAATATATTAAAATTCTAACATGACTCCGAGGCTTTCTGGTCATTTTTCTATATTTGGTTTGGTTGTCTTTGTGCTCAAGTCTCTTCTGGGAATTGAAAGACAATTGAGTCGTGAAAAATTTGCAATTTTGACCCTAAAGCCTCGGAGTCATGTTAGAATTTTTATATATCGAACGTGGGCTATTGCGTCGTTTTTCAGTTTGTCACACCAAAAATTATAATTATTCAAAATGGCAGCACGCGGGCAAATTATTGTAAAAGCTTTACATGTAAATTGTCTTTCCACTACATAAAAAAATAGAATTTAGAATTCTTTTCTGACCAGCTGACGTTCATTTGTTATAACAGAGGAGGTTCCCTTTATATAAGTTTTGATTTATTGCTTATGACTTAGGCACATTATGGAGCTGAATCAAAATTTGGCACACATAAAGAAGTCATAGTCCTTAACATTTTGAAGTATGAATATTCTGTCAATAAGTCACTTGGCTATTTTTGCTAAAAATCTTAAGTAATGGACAGATTGGTGGTGGGTTTAAGAAAAGAAATGAAGCAATCACATTTTTCTCATTCATATTCATTTGAATATTTCCAACACTTCACGTTTAGAATGACTATCCATTGCACTTCAATAAAAAATGATGACGGAAAACATTATTTTAAATGCCCAAATTTAAGAATGAATGATTTAAAACTTTAATTTTAAACTTCGCGTACATTTATTCCAAACGTAGAAGGTGAGGCATGTTAATCCTCTATCAGAAACGCCAATTTATTTATCCAAACAAAGTAAATTCGCCATCAATTTGCCAATTCCCTTCATTTTTGATTTTTGGTCACGTGACATGTCATGTGACCGTAATTTAAATTTAAAGGCACAAGAAGCCCTCAAGAATTACTTTTGGGGTAAAATTCATATTGTTTTAGGTCTTCTAGCGAGAGATGTTGCCAATCAATCAATAATGCTCCGAAAACACCTTTGACCCAGGCATTAAACTTCTTGAGACCGATCAGATGCGTCTGCACCGATACGTGCTATCGTACATTTAAACTTTGTTTGCCTTGGGACCGGATAAATTCCACGTGAACTGACTGAACATATTGTGCGCATTAATCTGTACATTTCCATTACTCATTTTAAGCACTGTTTCTCAAGATATTCTTTTTAGGATAAGACTGTCGACAACCGTGCAGTAACAGCAACACACCACACCCCACCCTAAATATTGGAGTCGAAACATGGTTCAATATGGCAGCTTTCAATGGTGATGAAGCTGGTACGTTGCCTCAGTCACATGTATATTTCACTTGGCTCCGACTTTTGCTCCCTCTTTTGAAGTCTTGGAAGACAAGACAAATTTTCATCTACAACAAATGAATCCCAAGGATAAAGGTTCCATGAATCTCTGGAGCGTTGGACATATTGATAGGGCCGAAAATCGACAGAAGGATAAGCAAGATCATAATGGGCAAATCGATTCACAGGATAAGACTTGGGCACTTGTTTCAAACGTTCATTGAAGGGATTCTTATTGAGAGTCCTCCGCTTGACAGACAAAGTCCTTTGTGCTTCCCGAAACACTGAAATAAGGTCCAATGTCTTCCAACGCTTGTTCAATAACTCTAAAACTGTGGCATAATCTGACTCTGATCTCCCATCCAGCCATATCATAAGACTTTCTTGAGGAATTACTTTATTGTCCCCACGTGCCAACACATCGTTATCTTCTATTACTAGCTTCGTGTTTGGAATGAGTCTCAATTTTTCGGTCAAATATCCTCGTGTCGTCTTTAAAAATCCTTGAACTTCATGGCTGTAGACTGGGAAACTCTTGTTCTGAAGCACTACAAAAAGGGTGGAACCCCCATCTGTAAAGAAAAATATGGATCATGAACCTTCCTTCCTTCAGTATTTTACTCTGGTCACATTTCCTGTATCACTCCTAATTAGGCTAGTTAATAGATAATAGTATTACTAGAAGCGGGTTAAGGGCTGACTTGAATGACCATTGATCTATTTTACATAGTGATTTCAAGCAATTATATGCAAACCAACAAAGTACACAACAAAAAAAGACCGAACGTGTGTACACAGATGCACCTGCATTCACCAGTCTGACAAAATGTTTCATCAGAGTAACTTGTATATCAAGTATCTCTTCACTGATATCAAGACCAGTCACAGGGGTGCGAATTTTAATAAAGGTTGGGGGGTTCATTTAACTTTTGGCGCCAGAGATTCGGGGGTCGTATTGGAATGGTCTGATAGACTGTACTTATGAATGGCTATCATGGGGTTAGTGTATATGTTACAGGCCAAAATTAAATTCAGATTGAAATTTTTAACCTAGGTTTTTTAATTGATTCTCTATTTCATTTGTCTCCTAGCCCGTAAATTAGGGCCAAGAGATAAACAGAGAATCAACCTAGTTTTTAAAAAATTTAACCTGAATCTAATTTTGACCTCTATGTATATGTATGTTCCATTGAAAGTAAGGAGAAGTGATTTTGAAAGACATATTGGAAAATGCGAACGACGCTCGGTTCCTTTTATGTCAGCTATATTTGACCAAACATAGAATAGAACAGCCTTTCTCTCCCTCTTAACTATCTCTCTAGACTTGGCCACAAGTCGATCGAGGACCACCCAAAACGGACGTTTAGAAAATCTACGATCCTAAATGTTGATTTGCCACGTGGAAAAGACTTCAATAGAAAACAGTTAATCGCGATAAAAAATGCCAGCGCCAGTTATAATGCATTTTTGCTCTTTTTATCCTTAGAAACTAACCTTCATCATTCGCTTGGCAAATCCATTTGTCCATAACGGCTGAAACAGCCATTTGGAATTTCTCTTTCTCTTCCTCTAGTTCTCTTTTTAACTCTTCCTCCTTCTGTTTTAGCTCCCCCTGGATTTTCTCCAATTCGAGGTTTCTTTGTTGTTTTTCCTTGGTCACCTTTTCCGGACTTTCACTTTTCATTACTGGTTCCTCTTTGGTAAACTTGCTCAACTGTTGCTTGTTCGTATTAGTACTAGAAGCCATTTGTCCTCCTACGCGTCTGCCTTTCCTTTGCCGAAGTCGTCGTACTTCACCAGAGTGTTTTGAAACCGTCAACCTCTTCAGATCTTGAAGCAATTGGTCGGGAATCTTCGCTGTTACTTTATTTACTTGGCTCTGTGAATTTAGACCGTGAAAAAAGGAACCAATTCTTTCACCTCTTTTAACACAGGAGTCTTCACCAACTTCATTTCCATAGTACTCGATAATCAAGACCTCTGCTTTGCTGTAAAACTTTGTAGGGCGTTCACTGGCATTTAGAAGGTTTTCCATTTCTTTCAAGGGGAATGCGGGACGAAGCGTGCGCGGTTTTATTTTATCCAGCAATTCTACGAGATCATATAACTGCAACTTCTCAAAAACGTCCCTTAACAGCGTGACGGGGGTGTCTGGAAACAATTCACCGATTTTTTGCAGATCTGTGGGTCTCATTCTCTCGTTATCAAGCCCAAACCATTGATAAAATCGCTGCAGAGCAGTTGGGTCAGTTTGGAGTCTGCATGATATTTCTGCGGTCACTTCTTTACTGAGATCTTTTAAGCGTAAAAGATTGGAAATGGATTCTGGAGGAAGGAAAAGTAAACAAACTGTGACTTTTTACAATTTAGGTACTCCCAAAAATACAGTACCCAAGAAAATACAGTTGGGTTGTAATCTGATCACTGAATTATTGCCAATGAGAAAGGCTACAAAATAATTCCTGCAAAGTTGCGGTTCTAACATTGCGTTGACAGAGCAGTGCATGATAAAAACAATACTACTCGATACCATCGACATCATAGGCAATCTATATTCAACCCCGGCCCTTCAAGAACGCTAAGGAAGAAAACAGAGTAAAATTACATTATAGGCAGAATAAAAAGGTTTAACCAAATGATGAACTCCCAGCAGAAGGATCCAGAGGATACAATGCCACCACGTAAATTTGTAGATTAGTGTACGAAGAAAATGATGGCGCAAACTTCTAGCAGGTCCAACAGGATTTAATAACGTTTCGGCCTTCGGCTTTCTTTAGATTAGGCTTTCTTTTACCATCCTTGTGTTCAGAGGATACAACATGAAAATAGGAATTCCACTCAGACCATAGCATCCTTGTGTTCAGAGGATACAACATGAAAATAGGAATTCCACTCAGACCATTGAAATCGAATTGGTTACACAGGGACAAGTCCTTGCAGTTCTCGATTCGCTGAACATAAACAAAGCCACCGGCACTGATGGAATTCCTTCAAAGGCTTTAAAAACAGGTGCTAATGAATTATCCGCTCCACTAACCACCTTGTTCAATTCCTGTATTAACAAGAATGCATGGCCTAGTGAATGGAAGTATGGGCATTGGGCCCCAGTATACAAAAAGGATGACAGAAATGCAAAGGAAAACTACCGGCCCATAACTCTCTTACCATGTGTAAGTAAAGTTCTTGAGAAGTTGGTTGGAGCGCAGATCAACTCTGGCTTTGGTAATCGCATTTACCAACACTCATCCGCTTATCTCAAAGCTCACAGCTGCGAAACAACATTGATCAATTTAGTAGAAGATTGGAGACTGGCGAGGGATCGAAAACAGGTTGTGAGCATACTTTCAACTGACATGTCAAAGGCATTTGACTCGTTACACCCACCACTACTTCTGAACAAGCTTGAAGCGTACGGTTTTCAGGAAAGCGCTATTCAACTTTTAAACAGCTATTTAAATGAACGGAAATATCAAGTAAAGATCGGCCGTCATGTTAGTTCGAGCCGATTCGTGAGTCGTGGCTGTCCTCAGGGTTCCGCGCTTGGCCCGTTGTTATGGAATGTTTTCCAGAATGACCTATCCCACTGCCTAACAGCGAACTTGTCTATGTATGCCGACGACCATCAAATTTACCACGCAGGAGCAGACCAGGCAGCTGTGACTTCCCAGTTAAAGGATAGTGCCAACTTAGCAACAACGTGGTACGATTCTAACTTATTGGCGGGAAACCTCAAAAAGTACCAAGTTTTGAACTTGGGCTTCACTCAAAATGACAGCAATATTTGCGTGAATGATGTTGTGATTGAAACTAAAGATAATATCATACTTCTAGGAGTAGTGTTAGATTCTAAGCTAAATTTCTCTGAGCATGTAATCTCTATCTGTAAAAAAGCCAGCCAGAGAATTGGTGTTCTAATGAGACTACGTAATCTAATTTCTATGAAATCTAAGTTAATATTATTCAAAAGCGCGATATTACCATTCCTCACGTACTGTCACCTAGTGTGGCATTTTTGTAAAGCGAGTGACACTCGAAAGCTTGAAAGACTACAAGAAAGAGGACTTAGAGCGGTTTTCAAGGATAATAATTCTAGTTATGAACAACTATTAGAGAAGGCAGATCTGCCAACACTACTAAATAGTCGCTTACAGGATCTGTGCATCCTTATGTATAAAGTAAAGCATAAACTGTGCCCTGCATATATAAGTAACATCTTTAAAGAACCAAATAGTAATTACAATCTGAGGCAAGCAGATTTCTCTATACCTAGGTATGAGACAGTCACCTATGGCAAGCACTCTATTAGATATCTAGGGCCTAGGCTATGGACAAAACTACCCAAGAGTATCAGGGACGTCACAACCCTAACGTCGTTTAAAAGCAAGATACGCCAACTCAATATGAGTGAACTTTTAGATGATGGCTGCGCAGGCTGTAGCCTTTGTTCATTTTGACTTCTGTATATTTTTACTATAAATCTCTTAATTAGTTAACTATAGATATTTTACCTACAACTGTATATAGTTTTTAGTTTGTATGTTCTCCCCTAATTGGTGTCCCCAAATTAATAAGGGATTTGTTCCCTGGCTAGACGGCTTTTGACACTTTAATAAAGTTTCTATCTATCTATCTATCTATCTATCTTAGATTGTGGTTTTAACTAAAAACTGAGGGATTCTGTTATTTTTGCTTCGTTTCTCATTTAAAGGCTCCGACCATGGAATTTATTACTTTTGTTCAAGGACCTTGCTTGGGAATTTTGAGACTCTTGTAATTGTCCAGGGGCCCTCAGCGGGGCGTTTGTTGCGTGGAACTGATTACAAAATATAGTCCACTCCCGATAACTCGAACCTTCAAGGGAAATCGAAAAAAGTTTCGAGTTATCGGGAGTTCGAAGAAAATAGCCGAGAGTAACGTAAAAAACAGTTTTTACTGCACAGTGAACATTCTATAATCACATTTAATAGCAGAAATGTCAAGTGAAAATTAAAAGATACTTCCAGATTATAAATCAGAAGTCAACGCAACGTAACAAAACACAGCCTAAATAGAGTATGCGTTTTATTGTTTGAGGAGAAAAGCTGGTTCACGTTAGCCTATGACAATCAACATCAGCCTCCACTAGCTAGTAAACAATACTCCTACAACACGTTAATAGGAAATCCAAAATTCAATGTTTCGGACGCCCGTGGGCGGATTTTTTTTTTTCAAAACATGGTTCGAGTTATCGAGGGTACAATTATATAGAAAATGACTTGAGGGGAAACGAAAATTGGTTCGAGTTAGCGGGAGTTCGAGTTATCGAGGGTTCGAGTTACCGAGGGTAAAATTACAGTGAATGTATGACGGAAATCCAGGGGAAATGAGTTTGGTTCGAGTTATCGAGGGTACAATTATATAGAAAATGACTTGAGGGGAAACGAAAATTGGTTCGAGTTAGCGGGAGTTCGAGTTATCGAGGGTTCGAGTTACCGAGGGTAAAATTACAGTGAATGTATAACGGAAATCCAGGGGAAATGAGTTTGGTTCGAGTTAGCGGGACGTTCGAGTTAGCGAGGGTTCGAGTTATAGGGAGTCGGCTGTATTACTAGTAATAATTGCAAATTAGGGGAGTGCGTTCATTGGGGGGGGGGGTGGGGTGGTGGATAGTGAGTGGTAGTGGCTAGGGGATGCAAAACCTGATGGGCTTGTAATATTGAGAAATCAAAATCAAACACTTTTATCAACACTAATAGCAGCTGTCTTTATCAGTGTTATTGTTTATCCTCCCACTTAACAATTCGTCACTATTTCATTTTTCCTCAAAAATGCAAGAGCGTACTGTACTTTTTACATTTACTTGGCTAAACCAAGTAAAGTACATGTAAGTAACAACAGGTCAAACACTGACTATGATCCTCAGGACATTCCTTTACACTCTGGGATGTTCAATAAAATGGGCTAAAAATTGAAATACAGAAAAATTAAAGTTATCTGAAAAGTTCAAGCGTCGAGTATCACTTTAAACCCTTGTTGCGTGACACTAGGCTAACACTACTCACCTTATTCAACGCACCCGGAATTAGTGAGATGAAAAGGTCTACGTTTCACTGTTCAACTTCGTGTATATTTTTCAAAAATAGTGACAAACAAAAGCAAATACAACGCTGTAAACATGGTAAATAGCTTTTAAAAGCGAAAAGATGTAAATTGTAATCGAATTAAATATGGTCGATCTAAGCTGATCTTGCTTGAATCCATAAAAACAAATACAGTGTGCAGAACGCATTGTTAACATAATATCTACATATCCTATTATCTTAGAATGGGAATTTTCCTATATATACCTGTATACATAAATTAATTGAAAACTGCTAGAAAAACTATAAACAAACCTGTAGAAAACAGAAAATCACAAAATAGACACCAGCTCCCTGGTGAGAAAAACTGAACACATGAATCGAGGCAAACTGTGCCAGGCCGGTCCAATATAGCGTCCAAACCGTGAAATCGCCTGGCATTTTGAACGGTTACTACTTCATGTACGGTACACAAATAGGAAGCGTTCCCCTTCGTCGAAACGCAATAACATAGCTAGAAAATTCGCCTAATCAAATTCAATAGCGCGAGCGTGCTTCATATTCCTATTGAGTACGCTGATGACGTCAATAAACTATTCGTAATTCATGGCCACGAGTTGTTGTGAGCTTAGCAATCCTGAGTCTCCTGAGTGCATCCATAACTCAGCAGTACACGATGAAGCGTTTACCATGTGTTTTAAAATTAAAGGAAAGTTAAGAGGAAACGTTTGAATTTGTTAACCGATAGTAAGGGAAAGAGGTGAGTGTTGTTGTTGTTGTCATCTCCGCGAGCTGTGCGGGCTATGGCGTGAGATCATTCTTTGCAAAGTTGTTTTCTCTCAATGACAATTTTTCAGTGAATTAATAGTTTTCCGGCACCTAAATATGGATTTTACAATCATTTTAGAGTACACTTTCTCTCAGTTTCAGGATAAAAACATAAGCTTAACTGTGAGGGAAAAAAATATAGTCACGTAAACAGTGACGCACACTGCTTTGAGCTCCTCCTACGATAATAAGATTTTAAGTTAACTGCTGCATTGATCGCTTTGATAATGTTATAAAACAATTAGCTTATGCTTCAGCAGTGCGTATGTCGAGATATTGAGCAGTTGGGAGGTTTGGAGAGCACTCAAAAGACTAGAGTTGCTCTCGGCTGCGCCTCGAGCTACTCTTACGCCTCTTTCGTGCTCTGCAAACTTCCCGCGTGCTCAATAGCTCGACATACGCACGCTGACGCATGGACTAATTATTAATTTGTCAATTGCGCTCCTCTTTTCTCGTTTTTCGCTTCTTTTTTGTTTGTTATTTAGATTTCTTGTTTCATTCCGTAACCGTTACGTAATTTGTTTGTCCTACTTTTCCGTAACCTTAGTATTTATTAAGTCAGCAGTCAGTATTCAGAAATCATTATACATAGTTTTAGTTCATAGTTTTTACAATCACAATCTGAAGGCCGAAGGCTGAAACGTTATCAAATCCTGTTGGACCTGCTAGAAGTTTGCCGCATCATTTTCTTCGCACACTAATATATTATTATATAAAATATATAATAATAGTTTTGAAGTCACCTTGTGCTTTACTGATTAACTCGTTCCGGGCTTTGTCGTATTCCCGTTCGTCTATGGTCACAATCACCTCCACTTGCTCTCCACCGCCAAGTTCTCTGATTTCGTCGGTGACAAGCAAAGCTTTCAGGGATTCTTTGAGCGTTCCGTCTGTGTATAAACTCCATAAGGTGTCAAGAGCTGAAAGATCTTCTGTCTGAACTTTAAGAATGACACTGCCCTCAGCTATTTGTATCAGTTTAACGCCAGCGGGAAGGACGCAGGTATTAACAGCAGTTACGAACTGATCATATGTACAGCCACGCCTCAGCAATTGATAGGCGGATGTTAGTACTAAACCTCCTGCAGCCACTTTGAACACAGTTTTTATGTTTAGAACTAAAATCAAGGAACACAATAACAAACGCTTGTCAGGAAAAATATCATTAACATCTCAGCAAATATACCCTCTATGTAAATTATTAGAAAGAGGACTCGTGGTTTACGTGATTTAAAGGACTGGAAGTTATGGAAGGGTTTTTTTTGTTGTTGATTAAAACGGGGAGCGGGGAAAAAGCCACAGGGAACAAAAAAGAATGGTAATTGGGTTAAGTGTACTCTGAGTGCCAGAGACTACGCTACGCCGCCGCTGGCTTCCGCCTTCGACTGAGGATGTGTCGGGAAACCGTACCCTTAGACTATACCAGAACTAGTTTCAGCAGAATTTTGCTCCCCGAGACTAGACTTAACTCCCAAAGTCCTTCCCCATCCTAGAGTCGCTACTTTCCTGAAACTGCTATGGTTGACGCTTTCTTTGCTATCAGGCGGTGTGCGCACTGGGATTTTGATGCATTGTGGATGTAGAATTTTCAAGATGTCGGCGAAGGTCGAGAAATTTCCCAGGTTATATGCTTTATATTTCGATAGACATAGTTCTTTTCTGAGAAAGTTATCCACAATTACATAAACTTATACTTATTTACGATTTTTTTGTGAAGAAAAAAATCAACATTCCTCATTACAATCTAAAACACGGAGCACGAAGATTCATCCTCTACGAGCAGGAAATTTGAACCGGTTGTTTGGAGGGCTATAATTTCTATCATAGTGCTCACTGACGACAGAAACTAGTCTTAAGTGTTTTTACAAAGATTGTTCTACGCGCAGGTATAAACGCTCCCCAACGCTTCCCACTTTTTGAAATAGTTTTTTCGAATTAAAACCGACATGTTTTCGTCACAAAATGTGGCCTCGCACAGACGACATGTCACTGGAAGTGTCACTCTTGTAATCACAAGTTAATTACTGGGCTGCCTGTGCGCCCAGTCATAAAATGGGCTTTCGGTCGTCTGCGGCGAAAAACGGCCTCCCGGGGAAGGGAAGACACGAGGGTCTGGTACCTAGAAACCATGTTGTCACAAATGGTTTCATATGATTTTCTCTTGCACGTACCCTTGCACGGATACTTTTTGTACCTCGTCTGCGCTCCCCCTGAAAAACCCACAAAGCGTTGCGAACCTGAAGAAGGCTATTTGCGTTGTTCGAAGCTATTCGATCATGGGAGTCACTCTATAATTTTTCTATTGTTCGAGTTTAAGTCAGTTAGATGATGTTGGCGCTGGGAAACTCAGAGAAATGCTCGCGTTGCATTCAAACCGACACGCCGTTCACGGTAGGTTCACACTAAAAGATGACTGTGAGCGTCAGGTTTTGTAACGCCGTGGCCGCTTCGTGAACTCAAAGAGAGAATTATCGATCGATGTAGTACATGAGCAATTAAGAAGCACAATTTATGAGCAAGGTATTTAACCAGTTGACGACACTATGGCTGAAGACTTGATTGTAAGCCTTCGTAGTCAGTGAACAGGGGCGGATCTAGGGGGAGGATGCAGGGGGTGCGCACCCCCCCCCCCCTGAAATGACCTGCGGCTTTCTAATTAACACTGTGCAGTCTGCTTCACAGTTATACAAAATCTGCTTTATCATTTGATATGTATTCTCAGCAGTTCAGATTACGGTATTGCCTAGTCGAAAGCCTTCTTCTTCGTATTCGCTATTAAAATTTGTTTACGTCACCAGTCAATTACGCCATTCCTTAGTAGTGCACCCCCTCCTACGAAAAATCCTGGATCCGCCTCTGGTGAAGCGAACAACTGAGTTGCCGATGAATGGCACTACGCACGTCCATTCGCGAGGGACGTGACAACTTTGCCATGTTAGAAGACTGGCTTTTCCTTTAACTATTTAATGCAACACACGCCACTTTGGAGGTCTAAATTTCGGATACTGAGGATAAAGAAGACACGGACAAAAATAGGGACTCAGAGAATTTCACACACAAGTTTAAAGCTTCACCGGGACATCCCATCCGGGAGCTTCACAGAGAGCGACTTGAGGAAAATAGGAGCTATTATTGACAAGGTTTGGTGACTGAGTAGAGCATACAAGTGTAGCCCACGTTAAGGTTTCAGGGGGTTTGCTTTTGTTTGTATTTGTATCTTGCTAAGCTTTTATCATTAAATTTGTACATGATCTTGTGATCACAATTCTGTGTTTTCGCCCATTCAGTGATGTCAGCATTAGCGAGTTTCAGAAACATGCCTTTGAAAGTTTTCAGCTCTCGTGATGTTTCTTGATATTTCTTTTACCATTTTATGGAGATGTAAACTGAAGTCACCGCAAAATGGAAACTTAAAAAAGCGTTTAATCCATTTTCCTCGAAACATAACACACATGACTTATACGACCTTTATTTTCGTAAAGGTGTTTTGAATACGAACGAACACAGTCAATGTCAGGGGCAAAAACAGCATTAATATAAATGAACCATAGGGTTTTAACTAATATAAAGGTCAATTATTGTGCATTGAGATGAATCGCTTGAAAAGAGAGACTTCGCTTGAAGATGTGATGAGAAGTAAACAAACGCATAATAGTGCGTCACGTTCAGTCTTTTTAATATCCAAGGAGTCACTGTGAATAATGTTTCGATCTTGTTTAGCTGGCACAAAAACTTCGGACGAGTTATAAAGCGGCATAGTTATCTTCCATGAAGAAAAGTTCGTCTTGGGTGAGACAAACAGAACTGGAGCGAATTTTTAACTCGCATCGGTATCAGGCAAAAAATATGTTATCGATCGTCTCATCTATTTACATTGTTTGAAGTGCGTGCTGGTAAACGCAACATGCGAGAGAGAAAACTTTAAACTTTTTTAGGTCTCAAAATGCAAAGGATTTTATTCCTTTAAGTTAGAGAAAAATACCATGAGGAAAATCTTAAAACTGAATATTTTTCATCTTGTCGAAAAAATAGTGCGTTTTCTTGTAGACTGTGGACCGCAAATTAGGATCGCACTTTTCACAAACATGCGAATTCTGAAGTTCAGAAGCCAACCGACGATTGCGTTTTTCGCTGCTGTCAGTCATCTTAACGGACCTCTTGGGAAACAAAACTTTACTTCACGGGTTCAAAAGGTCATGGTTTGTAATTTGTGGATTTCGATCCGTTTTGTGTGTTTCTCTGTTTCAAGGTTCGTTGCTTGTCAGGCCTGGTTGCTTGTGATCGTAATTATGATTGACGGCAGCGATAAACACAATTGTGAAGGTGGCTTTTGAACTTTAGAGTTCGCATGTTTGTGAAAAGCGCAGTAAAGTCTCCGTGCAGTCAGTGAGGCCCCTGGATCAGGCGGGATCAATGGGCAGTTAACTGTCTGTTTTAGTATACTGTGCGCGATGACGTAAGAGTTTAGGAGCGCGCTAGGCCTTCTGGGAGAGATCCGAAAACGTGTTGCGTTCTTGTAGCGATCTATACGATCTGTGAGCCTTTAGTGAATTGAATCTGTGGAATCCTGTGTAATCCTTTAGAAGTTGGACCCTTCGGAGTGTTGTAACCTTTTAGGAATCGAGCCTGACAATTCTTGGAATAAAATACAGTTCATATTCGCCTACATGGTCCATCGTTAGCCGGATAAAAGCGGATTCTACGTACGAGTTGTGAGTGAAGTTGTGTTGTGTTATGGCCGAAGAACTCGCCAGAAAGCGACGGCAGCGTGCAGGGCACAGGTCAAGTGCGAAACGTATTATTTCATCCGTTATTGATGTCCTTGGAGGAGGAGACATTTCTCAAGTGCGGGAACACGAAATCAAGCTGAAACAACAAAGTCACAGCCTACAGCAGAAACTCAATACTCTTCGGCAACTTGATGCAGAAATTCTTGACCTTGTGGCCGAAGAAGAAATCGAAGGTGAAATAGAACGAGCAGATTTGCTGGAGGAAAATGTTCAGTTTGCTATTGCTAACATAGAAAATGCCTTGTCGCCGAAGGTCGTGTGTTCAAATGTAAATACCGAAGCGAACGTGTCGGAAAGCACGTCAGCAAATGAAGTTCAAATCGGGAGTAATTCTTCGCCTCCTTCAGCTTCAACGTCGAATTCCTCTTCATCTGTGCGGAGAAATACTCAAGTTAAATTGCCAAAGCTGGAGTTAAAGAAGTTCGACGGCGATCACAGTAAGTGGATCTCTTTCTGGGATAGTTTTGAAGCCTCAGTTCATAAAAATGAGAGTTTAACTGCCATTGACAAATTTAACTACCTAAACTCGTTGCTCGAACGGTCAGCGGCAGAGGCCATTTCCGGGTTAAGTCTTGGGGCATCGAACTATGAGGAAGCAGTAGACATTTTGAAAGCTAGATTTGGCAACAAGCAGCAAATAATTAATCGTCACATGGAAATTTTGTTGAATCTTGAATCTGTCACATCTCACTATCATGTAAGAAGCCTACGTCAGCTGCACGACACTGTTGAATCTAATGTGAGAAGCTTAAAGTCATTAGGGGTTTCACGTGAATCGTATGGGGGTTTGCTATCATCCATCTTAATGAATAAGCTACCTCAAGAATTTCGTCTTGTTATTACAAGAGAAATGGGAGATGATGATTGGCAGTTGGATCAACTGCTCAATATTTTTAAAAGAGAACTTGAGGCAAGAGAAAGGGCAGGAGGGTCTACGGTGAACAAAGGACAAACCTCTCCACCAAAACCGAAACGAAGGGAAGAAGGAACTACTCATGCCTTGTTAACTGGTGGTGATGCTAACTGTCCCACCTGCACCTACTGTAGGGGAAAACACCCATCAAGGGATTGCCAAACAGTACCTGATGTACTAGCTCGTAAGGAGCTTTTGAAGAAGTACGGGAGATGTTTTGTTTGCCTGCGAAAAGATCACATTAGTCGTAACTGCTCAGCCAAATTCAAGTGTCATAACTGCAAGGGCAGACACCATGTTAGTATTTGCCCAGCCAACCTGAGTCCTTTACAGCCAACGAAACGTGAAACACCAGTTCCCACACCAGGACCACAACAGCAATGCTTAACAGCCCAAACTGCCAGCAATAGTGTCGTTTTTCATACTGATTCCACTACACCCGTGTTCCTTCAAACTGCCCAAGCAGTGGTGTACAATCCTCAACAGCCAGAGGTTAAGGTCAGGGCTAGAATAATCTTGGACAGTGGAAGTCAGCGCACCTATCTTACAAACAACCTGAAGAACATTCTTCAACTACCTACACTAGAGAAGAAGCAAGTCTCAATAAAAACTTTTGGAAGTACCGTTGAAAGATTAGAGTTGGTAGAAGTTGTGGCCCTAGGAGTAGAGCTAAACGGAGAACCAGATCTTTCACTGTCAGCTTTTACATTGCCTCTAATTTGTCAACCATTACAAGGTCAACCTGTGGAACTAGCAGTGAAAAATAACCCCTGCCTTTCGGGACTCAAACTTGCTGACTTTTGTACCGAAGGAGAGACTCTTGGTGTTGACATTCTAGTTGGTTCAGATTATTATTGGAAGTTGGTGACTGGCCACACCATTAAAGGGGCCCAAGGTCCTACAGCTGTTCACACCAAACTGGGATGAGTACTTTCAGGACCCGTTTGCTTAGGGAGTGTAGAAAATCAACAGAGAAGTAATCTTGTGACAACCCATGTCTTAAAATGTGCTACTGATCAAGTGTCCTATGATGGTCTTCAGGGAGAGTTGAAGAAGTTCTGGGACTTAGAGTCTCTCGGTGTGAAGCCGCCAAGTGTCTATGAAGAGTTTGTTGAGAAGTTGTTGTACAAGGGAGACCACTATGAGGTCAGTCTCCCGTGGAAGGCTACACATCCACCACTCCCTGAAAATTATGAGTTGAGTCTTCGAAGATTGCAAGGTTTGCTGAGTCGACTCCGTGAGAAGCCAGACATCCTGAAGGAGTATGACAGTGTTATAAAGGATCAAATCGAAAGAGGAATTGTGGAAGTTGTGAATGAAGAAACCAAGCCTGATGTCGTCCATTACATCCCTCATCACGCTGTTATCAGACGAGACAAGTCAACTACAAAGTTAAGAATTGTATATGACGCCTCAGCCAAGTCAGATGGAGCTTCATTAAATGATTGTCTTCATGCCGGTCCTGCGCTTACACAAAGTATCTTTGACATTATGTTGAGGTTCCGAAATCACAGAGTAGCTCTGGTGGGAGACATTGAGAAGGCGTTCTTAATGGTCCATATGAATGAAACTGACAAGGATGTACTCCGTTTCCTGTGGGTCGATGACATCGATAAGGCTGAACCTAAAATTATTACACTGAGGTTTACACGTGTTGTGTTTGGACTCTCTTCAAGCCCATTCTTACTGAACGCCACAATTAAACATCATATAGAGCAGTATGAACAATGTGACCCTGATTTTACAAGGAAATTTCTTGAAAGTATCTATGTTGATGACTTGACATCGGGGGACAGTGACGTGGACAGCACCTTTGAGCTCTATGTGAAATCGAAATCGAGGCTCAGGGAAGCAGGTTTCAATTTGCGGAAGTTTATCACAAATTCAGGAGAACTACGAGCGAGAATTGAGGACAATGAGAGATTGGTCTCAGGAGAAACAGCTTCTGGAGATGGAGGGAATGTTGACAAGCAGGTTGTTGAAACACCAGTAGTAGACACAAACGTCGTGGAAGAAGAAGATATGACCTATTCAAGAAGTGTTCTAGGAGGTGCAGTTGAAGATGTTAGCGTTCAAAGAATTTTAGGGACTCTATGGAACTATCACAATGACAACCTCGTCTTTGATTTTACAAACACTGCCTCTTTAGCAAAGAGAGTAGAACCTACTAAGAGAAACGTGATTAGCACAGCCTCAAAAATGTATGATCCACTCGGTCTGATTTCTCCGATCACAGTCCAGTTTAAAATCCTGTTTCAAGAGTTGTGCAAGGACAAGAGAGACTGGGACGAACCACTGGAGGGTTCTTGCAAGTCAATCTGGCAGAGATTGGTGACACAACTGCAGGGTGTTAAACCTCTTACTCTTCCGAGATGTTATTATGCTGGCACGGAAGGGGAAGTGATTGCGAGTGAACTGCATGGGTTTTGTGATGCATCAGCTAAGGCATACGGTGCGGTGGTCTTTCTGCGTATTGTGACGACGCGGCAAGTTATGTCAGATTTGTATCTTCAAAAACACGAGTAGCACCTCTCTCGGAGCAGACCATACCGCGCCTAGAACTGTTATCCGCGGTAGTCCTGTCCAGACTGTTCCATAGCGTAAAGGAAGCACTTAGTTCTGAGATGAAGATTGACAAATTGTTTTGTTGGACAGATTCCAAGATAGCCTGGTATTGGATTGTTCAGAGCCAGAAGGAGTGGAAACCATTTGTTCAGCACCGTGTTGACGAGATAAGAAAGCTTGTACCTGAAGAATGCTGGAATCATTGTCCAGGGGCTGACAACCCAGCCGACTTACTCTCTAGAGGTATGGACTGTCGTGAGTTGGAGAACAGTGTGCTATGGTGGAATGGTCCCAAGTGGCTGACTAGTTTCGAAGGCCTGGAGAATCGGAAGGAGATTGCGGAAGAGCCAGTCCCTGAAGCCTGCCTTGTAGAAATGAGGGTGAAGGATCGAAAGACAGTAACGACTGCTCTTGCAATGAACAGTGAACCTACTATGCTGTCTAATATCATTCAAAGTGAAGCCTTCAGTAATCTTGGACGTCTCCTGCGAGTTACAGCCTTGGTTCTGAAGTTTATTAAGCTATTAAAGGCACAGCGACAGGGAGATGTGAATCAGAAGCCGGAGATACGTGTGACCGGTGCAGACATAGAAGAAGCCGAACTTCTATGGATCAAGGAAGTACAACGAGAGATGAAGAGTAAGGAGAAGTTTAAGATGAGGTCGCACCAGCTAGGGTTGTTTGAGGACGATAAGGGAGTTATTCGATGTCAAGGTAGACTCGGGAACAGCGAGCTTACAGATTCTGCGAAGTATCCAATCTTGCTTGACGCTAGCCACCACTTAACTACACTTGTGGTCTGGAGATGTCACGAAAGAGTCATGCATGGAGGAGTTAAGGAAACACTCACCGAGTTGAGATCGAACTTTTGGATTGTTCGAGGCCGATACTTTATCAGAAGTTTGTTGTTTAGATGCACAGTTTGTAAGAAGTTTGAAGGGAAACCGTATAAGGTTCCACAAGCTCCACCCCTGCCTAACTACAGAGTCAAAGAGGCGCCTGCATTCTCGTACATCGGTTTGGATTATGTTGGACCTCTTTTTGTGAAGTCTACCAGTGACGAAGAATGTAAGGTCTGGATTTGTTTGTTTACTTGTTGTTCTACGGGGGCGGTCCACTTCGAGGTTGTGCCCAATATGACTTCAGAGGCATTTCTGAGGTGCTTCAGAAGATTTGTAGCTCGTCGTTCAAGGCCTTCTTTAGTGGTATCAGACAATGCCAAGACCTTCAAGAGTGCTTCTAAGGAGCTTGAGAAGATTACAAATGATCCCAGTGTTATTAAGTACTTTGCTCAAGAGAAGATCAAATGGTCCTACAACTTAGAGAAAGCCCCATGGTGGGGAGGCTTTTACGAACGACTTGTCAAGTCACTGAAGAGATGTCTTAAGAAGACAATCGGCCGAGCCAAGCTTTCCTATGATGAACTTGTAACTGTTGTTACAGAAGCTGAAATGATCTTAAATTGCCGACCCATTTCATATGTCTCTTCTGAGGACCTGGAAGAACCCCTCACACCGTCCCACCTCATTGTTGGTCGAAGACTCGGCGCCCTTCCTGAAATAGACAGTCCTGCAGATGCAGATTTTAGAATTTCGCCGGACGACCTGAGCAGAAGAGCAAGACACGTTGATATGATTCTGACTCATTTTTGGAAGCGTTGGAGAGCAGAATACCTTCTTGAATTACGAAATGCCCATAACCAACTGAAGAAGACGGCGGGATCAAGGGTAGTGTGTGTCGGAGATCTGGTATTGGTTCATGACGAAACCCACCCAAGATCTTATTGGAAGATGGGCAAGGTGGAACGGCTTCTGATGAGCAAGGATGGGCAGAGTAGAGGTGCTGAGGTCAGAGTCCAAGGGAGAGGATCAAGTGGAGGTGGACTCTTAAGGAGACCGCTACAATTGTTGTACCCACTGGAAGTAAGCTGTTCTACGAATGACGCAGCTCCTCAGGAACAAGTACTTGAATCACCGGAACAGCCGACGCAAGGTCGAGCGAGAGGAAATCGAGAGCGGCGTAGAGCTGCAGTCGAGGGAGAGCGAAGAAGAAGATAGTGGATTGCTGAATTACAAGACGAACATTAAGTTTGTTTATGTATTCTGAACATTGAACAGTTTTTTTTGAGAGAGACTATATTCACTGAGTTATATCATTATTATTTTTTTATTTCTTTTCGATGTTTGATTCTAGGTATAGAAGGTGGACCATTCTTCATGGTCCACGGGGGGGAGTGTGCGCGATGACGTAAGAGTTTAGGAGCGCGCTAGGCCTTCTGGGAGAGATCCGAAAACGTGTTGCGTTCTTGTAGCGATCTTGACGATCTGTGAGCCTTTAGTGAATTGAATCTGTGGAATCCTGTGTAATCCTTTAGAAGTTGGACCCTTCGGAGTGTTGTAACCTTTTAGGAATCGAGCCTGACAATTCTTGGAATAAAATACAGTTCATATTCGCCTACATATACTTCTGGTTTTCATACAATACAATATTTCTGTCTAGTGTAAATCAGCTCAGTCTGTCGCAGTTTATGCTCGTAGAACCATTTTTGGAATTTCCAGTTACATCAAATTAGTCACATTATACTGTCACGCTATATTTTGGGGCACAGAGGGATTGGGGGAGGGGTACGTGGAAATAATGCAAATTGTTTCCTGCTTAGAATTAATGGCTAACTTGTTTATTTTTATTCATAATGGTGGAATTTAAAAGTTATAATACAGCCCCCACTTAAAAATGGTACTCTTTTTTTTTGGTTAGGAAAGTCTTTCAAAAGGGTACAATGTTCTGAATGAGTTTACGTTTCAGTCTCACATGAGGTTCTGTCGCATGCAATGGTTGCCGACAAGGTTTTATGGTAGCCTGAGTGTGTATAGCCGCCTCCTCCCTTCAGAAAAAATAGCCCCTTTGCAGCCCGGTTAAAAATCGCCTTTCGGCGATTCTTGTTACAAAATAGTTCATTGGTTATATACAGGAGCATGAAGCCTGTGGACGACTGCACATAACAAATGTCAGCTCTATGAAAAAATATATGAATGAAAAATGGCCTATTGAAGTCTGATTCAAAACAAACAAATTACACCAATTTTTTTCCTCGAAGATAAGAAATTAACTTAAATACAGATAAACCCCGTACATTTTTGAAAACAGCTACCCTTTATGAAAAAAGTGGCGAGAGAAATGCGTGAGTAGTGTCACGTAGAAGCCACTTAGCTGGCACTTTGATTCTAGTCAATGGAACATTCCCATTGTTCTTATTACACTTGAGCCTCAAATTAGTAAATATCTCTGTTTGGAACTGTGAGCTAGGCAACAAACTGCTTAGACACTGAGGTTAGTCAACTGTATATTTTGGGGGCTTGAGTTAATACAGTTTATCTCACAGATGTACTAATAAAATTATAATTGGGCAACCAAGGGGAAAAATAGTTGACGGGAAAGGGAATATCTGTTATAGTTAATTTTTATCTCAGGTAATTTTTCTTTTTCTTTTGTTTTGGGTATTTTAATGTTTACAAATGGAGCTGAAACAAAAGAAAAATAAAATTTACCTGAGATAAAAAATTAACTACAAGATATCCAAAGTGGGAAAAAGGGGGTACTACTAGGATCCACCACAGTAACAATTGCTAACCCAAAAGACTAAAGTATGTCAACAACTAGCCTGTGAACGGCAGATGTTTCTCTTCGCTCATGGTACGCCGTTCGCAGGCTTGTCAACAACATGGAAGGAAAAAGTTCGCCGGTGCAGATCCACACCGATTTCCACCGTTTTAAGAAAATCGGTCAAATTTTTCATAAATAAATATACTTTTAATGGAAAAAAAAACTTTCCAAGTTAAAATCTGGCCAATATCCTTTCCGAATGACTAAGAAATCCAGGAAAGGTGACTTTAGGGAGTAAAAATCCAAAAAAAACTTCACAGGGGAGGATGTCCCCAGATCCCCCTGGAAGCTTGCGCCTTCGACCGCGATCGTTCAGGAAATCGGTTAGTATTAATCTTCGATCCGCGCCTACTGTCTGTAAGTTTTAGATGGCCATAATCAGGACCTTAGAGGTCGTTTATAGGTTACTAAAGCAATATCCTCGCCAGGACGTTTCTCCTTCAGAGTTATCAGGTTGTAGGAATAAATATACCTCTGGCATCTCTTCTGATGATCTGAAACGTTAACCGCGATACTAGTATACATTTATTGTTTAAACGTAATGTCGAGACGGCTGTAAGCCCAAGCAAGCTTGGTCAATAAGAGATTTATTATATGGCCAAAAAGTGAACTTTTCCATGCGGGATCAATGCAAGGAATCCTTAGCGAACAAGATAGGGCCATCTAGGCAATCAGAACAAAGGTTTTGTTTCATTGCCCACTCGCGTATCTAGCTATAGGATAAGTCAGCATAAAAGGCTTTAGCTGGAGGGACTAAGAACAGATGTTAGCCCGATTGCAAATAGACACTGAACATTCTGCGATCATAGTCAACCATACTTCCTTTCCTGGACCAATATTGTACAAAACTATAAAGCGTTTGGGTGCCTAAAAATACTATTATACCCCAACTTTGAATGGGAAGGACGTTTGGGATATGGAAAACGAATGAAAAAAAAGCTGAAATTTTGAACATTGGCAAAAAGTGCATGAAATTGGTTAACCTTCCCAGCTACTTTTGTTTAAAAATTAACAACGCAGACAAAATTTGTCATTGTAAAAATTAACCACCAAATAAATAAATAAATAAAAAGGTAACAAGCTCATGATTTCCTTCACGAGTGTAGAGTAACATAGCCTGTGTAGCAAGCGCCAGTTTTTCCTTTTACAGGCCACGCGAGGGGAACACACGAAGGGGTCGAGGTAAAATAAACAGAATAGGGAGCTTAAGCAACAACGTTTTTGAGCAACGCACGTCAACCGGAAGTGGCCTTTTTTCATTTTTTGACGGTGGTTTCGCGCAAATTTTCAGTCAAATCGCCTCTATAACAGTAAAGAAGCTAAGGAATACAAATTTTATATCATCAAGGCATGTTAAGAGGGAAAATACCTCACTTCCGGTTGACGTGCGTGGCTCAAAAACGTCGCTGCTTAAGCTCCCTAATAACTGGCGCCAACTACGCAGTTTGCCGTAGTTTCACTTGTATTAGTTTAGCACAAGTTTCTTTAGCCCATGATATTACTAGTGATTTGGGTACGGGGATACCCAAATCACCGTAGCGAAGTAAATGATAAATGAAGTACTTGTATGTATGTATCTATGAGGGTTGGAACCCACTAAGGGACCGGTCATTATTTATCGCCTGGGGGGGAGGCGGAAGATTTGGAGCTAAACCAGGTGAAATTTATCCGATCCCCCCTTTGAATGTTACTTCACTGAAGTGATCCCCCCTAATAACTTTTGATGACTTTCGCGATCCCCCCCCCCCCCACCACATCCCATGTCTTCATTTTCCAAGCAAATCCTTTCAAAGTTTTCAGTGACCCCCCCTTTTTGGGTTCTCAGTTACGACTGATCCCCCCTTTTTTCTCCCAAAAATCAAGTGGTCCCCCCTAAAACCCTCCGCCTCCCTCCTCCCAGGCGATAAATAATGACCGCTCCCTAAGATGAAAGTAAATATTCATGAGGGAGACACCAAACGCTATCCTTACCTCTGTAGAACGATGTTCTCATGGTTAATACTTTACAGGAGAGCTTTTTATGTCGACACGAATAGCTATGATCCTGTATAGTGTATACATAGCCTTATAGCTAGGAGGCTACTTTGCTTTATAAGCATTGTTGATCTCACAACTGGAACTTCCAACAGACGAAACTTACCTCCAGCTAAATTGGTGCTAGCTGACAAAGCAATCGCAGCTGCTTGAGCTGAAATGAAATAAGGGTGATTATAATCAGTTTAAATTCCTTGAACTAAGAGAATGGCCCCAAAAAAGAATAACAATGGGGAAAGAGAGAATATATTACAATCAATAAAAGACAACCGTAAAGGACCGTAGAAAAAGACACAATAGGTTACTAGATAATACCTTTTCGCCGTTCAAATTCATCCTCTTGATTTCTTCTTTCTTCAAACTCCATTACTTCCTGAAGTAGATCAGTTTTCTCCTTCTGGGTTAAAATATTCTTCAGAACCTCAAGATGGTCAATCCCTAGACATTCGTTGTTTTCCAGCTCCTTAAACAGTGATCTTACATCTTGTATGCTGTTATGTCTCTCTTCCGGTATACGATCACCGCAAATAGCGACAAGTTGTTCGAGACAATCGAATTCGTCGAGATCAAGAATGATTTTCTCCAGCAAGCCGTTATATTCCTTTCTTTTGGTCTCAAACAATTTGACTTTTTCGAAAAGAGACCACTCTTTCAGGCTTTTCAACAGATCTTTCAAAATCTTCAATTTATCAGGACCAAGAAAACCATTCTGCTCCAATTCTACAAACAACGGGAAGACATCTTGCATGTTTTCTTCATTGCGAGGCGCCACCTTCTCTCTACACATAATGACTAACTTTCTGCCTACATTCAGTTCGTCTATCCTCTGGCTTATTTCGAAAAGTAAACTGTTGTATTCGACTACAGACATTGCAACGAAGAATATAATCGATTGTCTTGAAACTTATGTTCCAAGGAAACGTGATTTGTCTCCGCTTCAGGTTTTACTTCATTTGACACGCGATGAATTTCAATGAATTTTAATCGACCGATAATTAATTATGCGATCACTCGAATGAAGGTTTTGCATAGTTATGCAAACGTAATTGAAGTCTTGGCTGGGCAAGCTTCAATCTCAGACAAAAACCTTGGCATTGAAACACTTTTTAACTCGTGGATTACGCGTGGCCTAAGGAACGAGTTATTGTCGGCACTGCAATATGCCAATGTGTCACTCGGCCGCGGGTGTAGACACCGTTCGTAATTAGTCGGCTCCGCACGAAAGCGCCCGATATCAAAACGACAACTGTCGTAGGTCGATCGTTCCGCGATCGAGAAGTGCTGAGCATGCACTGTGCCCAGAGCTTTCGATGTTATGACTTTCACGGTGCCTTTCACAAGACTATAAGTTGTCTTCATGTGCACTTTGTATGTTTCGAATTAGCATAGCCAACTGCTAACTTTGAGACCGAAGTTTATGAACTTTTGAAGCTTTTTGACTCGTCCAGGCGATAAACATGACGAAGGGATCAGTATAAATGCTCTCGGACTCCCCAAGCTGGCCCAAACTCACGATTCTCTCGATTCTGCCGTGAGTCTCACGATTTTTTAACTTTTCTCACGACAAGACTCGCAATCTCATGGTTTTTAGAGAAATAATATATCATTCTGAAATGAAATGTTTCTCCGGTTAAATAACAATGGAAATGTTTACTGCTACTGAATGGGTCACGCAGAGAGAGGGGGAAGGTACTGGAGGGCAAATCTCCCTCCTCCCTACATTTTCGGGCCATTCCTCCCTCCGCCCTATTATATACCTCCCCCCTCCAGAGAACTGCAAGCAGTACAACGCCGTTAGCAGGAGACTTCGCGATGGTTTTGCGAGACACTTAATATCGCTTTGTCGGCCATATGTTGTTCAAATGCGACGAAATGAGTTAAAGTATGCTTGTTTTCCTCGAATATATCTCTCAATTCTTCATAAATAAAGCTCTACCAGCTTCAAACAGCATCCACCAGCAGAATTTCATGGGCAAAAATGTTGAAGATAATTAGTTTAACTGTAATGTTTACCAATAGTTGTTGTGGCGCAATATATATCGCATCGACGATGGTTGACGTCCTGGTTTAGTCAAAATCCTGTATTGGTAGGATCTCGTTGCCAAGCTTTGATCTCGCTAAGCAGCCTTCAATTTCTGCTTTAAACCCAGCGCTCTTAGCTTTAGCCATTTGTGAGTTAAGCTGTAGTCCACATCTGCCTCTTTCACTCTAGTACAGTACTTTCCATCCAATGATTTATCTTCCCATTTTTGGGGCGGTCTTCACTTGTCCTTGCTTTTTAAGCATTGGTCTTAGCTTTTTTCGCAAATGCTGTGACCGATTTATTTTCAGCAAATTTCAGTTCTGGGATGTCAAGTTCTTCTCTGTAGGTTTCTGCTTGCTTTCTAATAGTGTACACTTTCTTTGTGAGATCATGTTCTTACACCATTGCTAGCATGGGATCTTTCGTTTCTTGAAGCTAGGTATCTAACCCGATAGTGGACGGTTTGAGGCTAATTTCTAGTTCGATAAGACCTCTACCTCCTTCTTCACTCGGTAGGTAGATTCTATTAACATCAGCCTTTGGGTGATGCAGCTTCCTTGTTTTTGCATCAATTCTCGGTATTTCACTTTTCTTCCAGTTTACTAATGTTAAAGCCTAGGTTTCTACAGGAACAGCGAGCGTGTTGATTGCCTCGAATCTGTTAGTGGCATTAAGCTCACTCTTTAAGACTAGCCTGACTCTTCAGTAATATTCTTTCCGGATTTTTTTTTTTCATCATCGAATGCTGTATTCCATCTCCCTCGTTCAGACCAAGGTATTTGTATGATTCTTCCACCTCTAGCCCTAGTTGGATGGTAGTATTCAAGTCTAGCTCTAATGTCAGTTGTTGTAACCAATCTTCCTCTTCAGAAAATAGCCTTTGCACATTTATCAAGTGAAGGCTACAGTCCATTTTAGTGTCATAAGTAAACGTCCTGACCGTGCTCAGGATACCTGTTTGCTCTTCATCATTTTTTGCAAATCTCTTCAGATCGTCCATTTAAAAAAGATTTTTTTTTGTTTGTTTGGTTTTTTTTTAATGCTTCAACACTTTATTGCAAACATTACAAAGTATTACAAACAAAATATTGAATAAATAAATAAATTACACTACTATACACAAAAAAGCCATGGTGATTATATAATTAAAACTTATATTAAGCACAGGAGAGGTTTCCATAGAGAGTGAAACTTGTTAATTAGCCCTTTCGATTGGAATATACATTTATGTACAATTAGCTTGCCTTTAACAAAATCAAAAAACAGGTCGATCTTAGGGGTCTTCTGTTCGAATCTCTGAGAAAAAGTGTGTCTCATTCCCAGTAAAATAAAATAATTGAAAATTAGAGTTCTTTTGTCTTCTGGATAGTAACCATAAAGTATGCTTAATTCATCTACAAGGTAACAGTCTCCGCTTTGATGATTCCACCAGGGGATTATTTTTGCCCAGAAACTGTTTATCTTGGTACAATTGACTAGCATATGGGGAAGCGTTTCTAAAGAGTTACAATGAATGCAAAGCGGGGAGTTTGAAATCTTCATCTTATATAATTTGCTGCCATACGGTAAAATATTGTGGATTATTTTGTACTGGAACATACATAATTTAGTATCCTTGGTTAAGAGAAATGGCAAAGTGTAATTTGCTTTAAGCTTGTTAGAATCAAGACCTAGTCTGCATAGCCTAGAAATAGCCAAAGGTTCCTGGAATTTCCTTTCTACTAACCGTTTGCGAATACCTTTGCAGCTGTTTTCAGCTGTTCGTTTCAACTTCTGCTCACTCAAATTAGAGTCCAGCCTGAGAGCTGCACGTTTCCACGGTCTGGAATGGCCGTAATAAGACCGTAGAAATTAGTAAAAGGCGGCCTAAGGCCGGTTTTCCTGCAGAAGTCTTCATAACTTAGAAGTTTACTATTTTCATTCAATAAGTCACAGATTCTTTCTATACCTGCAGCGTGCAAGTCTTTCCAGTATATAGACTTGCCTGCTATGGTTATATTTTTATTATTCCACAGAAATATATATCCGGGATTGGCTCGGTCATCATCTCGCTCTCGCGCACCTTAAGCATCAGCCCAAGATTTAAGGACGTCTGTGTAGAAGGCTGGCACGGTGTTAAGATTTAAAAGATTAATATCATAGTCGCAATCAAAAACAAAGGGTCCACCAACTTTTCATAGATAAAATGATGGAATTGTCATCCCCTGATTACCTACTCTTTCCTGCATTCTTCGGACCCAAGCACATTGCAAAGATTTGGATTAAGTTTCATACTCCGGCAAATCAAGTCCGCCTTGATCTTTTGAACCTATAAGGGTGTCGCTCTTAATTTTTGGCTTCTTTCTTCTCCAGACAAAATAAACAATCAGTCTATTCACCTTATCTATAACATGAGCGGGTGTGCAAATGCAAGCACTCGAGAAGAGCAGTTTTGACAACCCCAGTGTTTTAGCCATTGTTATACTGCGATATAGCGAAAGGTCGCGTTGTGACCAAACATTAAAAAGTGTTTTAAGTTTGTTTATTTTAGGCGTGAAGTTTTCCCACTCGCAAAGTTTATAATTGTATGAAAAAGATGTTCCTAGAGCACTGATAGGTGTTTCCGGCCACTTAACTCCAAAGGGAGTATCCTTCCTGGCTACATTTTTCCCGAGCCATAATGTTTCTCTTTTTGCAGTGTTTAGTTTGAGCCCACTACAATCACCGTAAATGTCTAACAAATCCAGAAGTTTCCCAAGCGAGATTTCATCCTTACAAAAAGTGGTGATATCACCGGCGTACTGGGATAATTTAACCTCTCTATTGGCGACTTCCTTTTATTTCTTTACAAGATCGTATACAGGCGGAAAGTGTTTCTGCAGCTAATAGAAACAGTAATACTGACAAAGGACAGCCTTGTCTGACGCCACGTTCTAATTTAAACCAACTGGACGCACGCATATCCATTATTAACTGTGCAGCTTGAAATGTTCGAGTAAAGAATTCTTACCCAATTCTTAAAATCATTGCCAAATTGAAAGACATCTAAAGCCTTAGAGAGAAACGCCCACTCTAAGCTATCAAAAGCTTTTTCGAAGTCTATGAAAAGGGCGATGCCTTCTTGATTTTGCTCTGTTGTGAAATGTATAATATCCGATATCATGCGGATATTTTCTCCGATAAACCTTCCTTCAATATAACCAGTTTGTACGTCACTCATGATTGATGGAAGTACTTTTCTAAGTCTCAAGGCGAGAGCTTTGGTGGCGATCTTGTAGTCTACATTCAAGAGTGAGATGGGTCGCCAGTTATTGAGCAACGATAAATTCTTATTCTTTTTCGGAATAAGTCTAATAATACCTTGTCTTTGTGAGATCGATAACTCTACTTTTACAAAGCCATAGTTAAAACTGTAGATCATTGTATTACTCAAATGGTCCCAGAAAAAGCTGTAAAATTCAGCTGTTAGACCTTCTGTCCCGGGAGATTTGTTTTTCTGAAAACTCAGCGCATATCTGCACTCGATCCGATACTGAACTTCCGTTGTTTCTTTTCAAGTTGTTGGTAATACATTTATTCTCGTGATTCCTTTTTTCAAGATTGAAAAAGGATTTGGAGCTTCGTTCTCCAAATTCGTGCCATCTTGCCTTGGAGCGAATGCATGCGCCTCGGGATCGATCAAAGGACATTTTTTCAAGTTTCGATTAAACGGTCATATGCTCATTGATGTGCTCAGGTGTTGATTGACTGTCCACCAAATTTTGCAGCCTTTCAGCTTCTTTGGTGAGGAATTTTTCTTGGTCTTTGCATTTTTTCTGTCTTAGTGAATTAAGGTGATTGCAAAAGACCTTACAGTGAAACCTGTATTAAGCGGACACCGTATTAAGCGGACAGTAGCCGAATTCCCCAAATGTATTTCCCTTTAATATTTACTTTAAATGAAACCTTTATTAAGCGAACACCTCTATTAAGCGGACGCAGACACCTAAAGAGTACCTGAAATGGTCATTTCTATTGTTGCCAACCTGTATTAAATGGACACTTGTAATTAAATTCCACCACCAAACATGCCAGACACCGGAAATGCAAAAGATTGCCATCCACAAATTTTTCAATTTTTACATTAAAAAACGTGACTTGACGAACTTATTTGATTAGTTTCACAGTACAGTATTGTTTTCTATTTCGTTTGTTTGTATAGAGCTTGTTTCACTCATCTCTCTTCAAATTTGAGTTGCAATCTATGTGACTTTGATCAACTGGTCCACTTGAATTAATGCAAATGTATATCGTCATAGTCTCTGGGAGTACAGCTAAACGTTTCCACTGTACATTTGAGTGGCATCTGACACCTCAAACGACGTTATCTATCGAAACCTGTATTAAGCGGACCAGGAGGGGGGGGGGGGGGGGGAGCTACTTCCCATACATTCTCTTAAATGAAATCCAAACGATGTTCTCACAACTTGCAAAGCGATCAGCAAGGGTCTTGCCAGCGGATTTGTGTACTGATCATGCACATTACGTCAAAAACCATAGATCAACGGTCTTGAGAAGAAACAAAAACATGGCGGCCGAAGGCGGGACTGTTTCTCACTATTATATTTTGGTAATTCGCAAATTTATTGATTTTATGTCGCTTTTCAGACATAGTGTGTGGTTTTCTTTTTCTGTTAAACAATTTCCTTTTGCAGAGTTTGGAATATGTAACATATAACGTATATCTGCTAGGAAAAGGCCGCCGAAGAGTTGAGCTATCGAGCAGTGTTTTGCTGCAAACCTTAGGAAAGTTAAAGTCGCTTCAAGGTACAGACCTTACGTAGTAGTTGTGATTTGTTTTAGATCGTTTTGAATTTTAACTTTGAATTCAAGGTGTTGACTGATCGAAATAAACGAAGTGAAATGTTATGAAGTGTTAATTTTTATTCAATTATGATATGTAGAGCAGTATTAAAACTCATATTTATAAAGCTTTCTTGAATATGCTTGCTTCCGATAAATTTGACACTTGCTCCAGTAATTTTTATCAGCATCAAGTTACCCTTGCCCGGCAAAAACGATGTAACCTATAAATAAATCCATCAAGGATTCCATCGAGTGCGTTGTTGTTGGTTAAGATCTAGCACGGTTGCGTTTTAGTTTCCCCCGCATTACAGTAGCGAAAGACAAATACGATATGCAAGAAAAACAAAGTTGCACGATATAATTTTTTTCAATTTTTTAAGTATTTCTGATTTCCTCTGCCGGTTCGGTTCAATTCTTGCTTCTAAAATATTTACTGTGGTCTACTGTGGGGAAAATACTGTAATTATCCGCTGACCACCACGCTGGGTGACCGCTTTGCAAGTTGTGAGAACACCGTTTCTCGGTCCCAGACCTCGTCTCTTCCCCCGCCCCCTGAAGCGGACACTACAGCCTTCCCCGAGGGTGTCCGCTTAATAGCTGTGGTCACACTACAGACTTTTATCTAGGTAAAACCGATTTACCTAGGGCAAATTCAACAAAAATCTGCCTAGGTAAATTCACCTCGGGTTTTGTTTTACCTAGGTAAAAATTCTGGTAAGGTCACACTACTGATATCGGCTCCCAAAGTTTTCACGCCAGTTGAATTTTTTGGAGCGTAAATTCAAGAAGGCAAAATGCGCAGTGATCTAGCTGATCAAAGAGACGTTTTTTTTCTTTTATCTCGCTGTTATTTCTTACGCTAATTCAACGTGCAAGGTGAAGAAAGGCGAAGAAGTAGACGACTCGTGCTCCCAAAATTTCTTTCACAGCGTGATCTATGTCCGGTTCTGTCATCAAGACCTTCGCCGATGAGCATTTATTGGCTAGCAACCTCGGTATTTCATTTTCCCCTAGCTATTGCTTTGGGGTAGCTGTCAAGGGAAACTCTTTTGTTTTCGAGACATATCCAAGACCCAGACGATAAAATTTTCCCGAGGTAAGTTACCTGGGGAAAAATCGGTCACACTTAAAAAATCAAGTTTTCCTAGCTAGGTAAACTGTCAACAAGTAGAGTTTACCTAGGTAAAAAGTCTGTAGTCTGACCACAGCTAATACAGGTTTCACTGTATTTCCATTTTAACCATTTGCCAGAGGAGCTGTCTTCAAGATCTTAGTATTTGTCAATAAACTGTGGAATTTTTTCTGCCATAGTGGCTGTATAATCACTATCTTATAAAAGAGAGAAATTAAATTTCCAAAAGCTTGGTCCTCTTGGTTGTCGCACTTTTTTCTCAATTTCCATGCACACTGACGAATGATCACAGTGTGGAGCAACATTTATTTCGCATTTACGAGCGAGAGATTGTTGTAGAAGTTGCTTTGATGTTAACCAGTAATATAATCTGCATTTAATTTTTTGATCTAATGTTCGCCAGGTATAAATTGCTTCTTATTTGGGTGCAATTTCCTCCACACGTCTTCCAGATCTAAACTCTCACATTAGAGATTTTATCTCCTCAGCTACATGATATTTATGGGAGAAGTCACGGCCTCCTTCCTTATCTTCTTTAGATACAGGGCAGTTAGAGTCGCTTCCTAAAATAATCCTCTCGCTAGAAAACTTTTGGAGAATATTATTTACATGTAAATAGAATCGGTGCTGAGCGCCGGGATCGTTTGGTGCATAAATATTAGCACAAACAAGCTTCGTATCATCAATTACCACCTGCAAAATAATGATTCGACCATCTTCGCTTTAATGCATTTGGTTTTCTATCGTTACCTGAATTTTTGGGTTAAATGAAATGGCAACACCTTTGCTGTGCTTGCTACCGTGGCAGAAATGAATTTTTCTACCCCATTCACTGCTCCATAACTTTTCTTGATTGTTGGAGCTGTACGTCTCTTGTCGAAAAATTACTGAAGCATCCTTATTATGAAGTTGCCTGAAAATAGCTCGTCTTTTTCGTGAACTATTTATGCCTGTAACATTGAGCGTAATAAAACTTAATCTGTGCATAACTAATCATATATAATTGTTTATGGAAACGACCAGCTTGTGATAAGCGGCTCCCATTGCGCATATTAAACTTACAGAAGGATAACAATAACAACACAAAACAACACATAGAAACAGTTTACAGTGAGTTTACCTCCTCGAAGGAGTTCACGAGTGTGCGGGGTTCCAAAAACCTCGAACTAGCAACAGACGGCGATTAATGTTCTCCTGCTAATAGCATTTTTACTTGTCCATTTCGCTTTCCATTTTCTTCAGCTCTTCGTTTCTTACTGTTGTAACTTTGCCTTTCGAGTCCGAATACTTTAGCGTGGCCGGGTTGGCTATGAAAACCCCGCATTCTTGCTCTTCTAGCTTCTTTTGAAGATGTTTCTTGAAAGGAATAAGCTCTTTTCGGCGTTCTTGGGTGTCTTTTGCGAAGTCAGCTCCAATTCCGAGTAGATTTCCATGAAACAGATTATCTTTAAGTCTAACCTCAGCATTCGCCAGAATCTTCGTCTTGTCCGTCTATTTTAGAAAGGCTACGTGGATCGGTCTTGGACTCTTTCTGTTTTTGTTCAATTGCGTCGGATCGGAGTACAATGAGCACGCTCAATTTCGACGTGTCCACACAATGTTTCCAAGCCCCTGTGCGAGGCTATGAAGCGTTGTATGAAAGCCACACAATTACTAGTATCGCCTTCTGACTTTTCCGGAATGTTATAAAACACCAAGTTATTTTCTACTTCTCTTTCAACGTATTCTAGCTGCTTTAAATCTGCCTTCCGCTTCATACTTTCTTTCATTTCAGCAACGTCATCGTTGACTGCGTTTAAGCCTTTTTCAAGTTCAGTTATATTGCATACATACATACATACATGAACTTTATTAAAGTGTCAAGGTATTTAGAAGCTAAAAGCTAATTGTGGACACTATAAATAAATAAAATGAATATAATATAAGATTAAATCAAGTATACGTAAAAATATTAAAAATATATCATTAAAATATTATTAATATATTAAAATAACATTAATATATAAAATTATTACAGACAAACAGCAGCAGTATATGTAAAAATATTAAAAATATATCATTAAAATATCATTAATATATAACAATAACATTAATATATAAAATTATTACAGACAAACGGCAGGACAAGCAGGGAACGAACAAAGACAAAGAAATAGATAGACAAGAAACAAAACAGACAATCAGATAGACAGACAAACAAACAGACAATATAAGACAAACCATATAAGCAGCAGTCAAACATAAATACAAAATTCAGAAAGTTAAAAATCTAGAAAATTTAAATTCGACGAATTAAATAGAGGATAGGGGAGCACACTCCCAATACACCAGGCAGCCAGACAGCAGAAGCCACTATGCATACCTACCACTCTAAGACCCTGTTTACATGGAGTGGGGGACCCCGGTCTAGTGGGGTTGGTTTCTTTTGTTTTCACGCTCTGGGGGACACAAAACAAAAGAAACCTACCCCACTAAACCGGGGTCCCCCACTCCATGTAAACAGCGTCTAAGATGAGCATGCACAGCAGCCACACGTACTGTCCAGCAAGCCAAGCACATTGAGACCACGCACCCCTCTCCTGAATGCCTGAAGACTGGTCTTACTGCGTAGTTCCTGGCTTATCTTGCCCCATATGTGTGGGCCTAAATATCTGATACTGTGCTTGCCATACTAGCCTGGGAGCAAGCGAAGCGAGCCTCGCGAGGGGCCGAGGAAAGGAGAGCTTGCAACGATCCCTTATAAATTTTCATTTCCGCCCCGGAAACCCCGGGACTCCGCAAAGCGTGAAAACTATCACCGCAAACGTGTCGCAGATTAGAAAAGTGACAACCGGCTGTCAAGTAAGTTTAGACAGCCGAGGACGCGTAGAATTATTTATTTATAAATCGCTTTCGCAACAGCATCAAGGCAATGTTTTTAATCACTGATATGTTTTTTTTTTTTGACGGGGACATTGAACTTCAGCGTGTCCGCTCGGATAAGAACTCACTACTTTGATTCTCGTTTCGTTTACTTTTGAAAAGTCGTCCATACTGCAGTGTAGAAGACTACTCTCCATCGCATATCACCAACAAAAACATCATATATTTGTCTGTCTGGAACTGGAGAATAGCGTTTTCCTGCACTTGGTTCTCTTAAGGTTTACTCCAGTTGCTTCCAACTCTTTCTCTTTTCCTTCTTTACTGTCAAGCTACACAGCTACACTGTTAAGAAACCGATGTCTGAAGACAGCGCTTTAATCACTCTTCACTTTCACTCTCCCGGTTTTCAGAACTAAACAAGGCGCTTGACACAAATGAATACAACTGATGAAGGGTTTTCATTGTCCTTCCACAAGAACTAAAAACTCGGTCCCACTTATCCTTGGCACGCAATATTCTCTTTGCGAGAATTACATCAAACGAGCCCGTCTGCATTGAGGGCTGAAACAAGTTCTCAGTACCAATCTGATCCCCCTGAGAACCAAATTTAACACACAGACGAAGCGGGTGCCAGCTTGGCCTGTTATCAATCAACTTTGATTTCCGGAACGTCATTTTTCAGCCAATGGTATTTCCCTTCGTCTAGGCGAAGTACAAATGAAATTTGTAAGGGATCGTTGCAACTCTCCTTTCCCCTGCCCCTCGCGGCTTCGCCGCTCGCTCGCGCGTTCTCGCGAGACCTGTTTCACTCGTTGCCATACTTAACAGTGTCAGTATTATATCTTGGAACAGGAAAATCACTTCGTAAGTTATAATGCTTATGTTGCTTTTTATATTGTTGATTTTGTCCAGCATATCCAGCGTTTCTAGCTTCTGTATATCTTTCAAAATGGCGTCGTCAACGAGCACGTGGGCTGAGATTTCTTCCTCGGAACTTGACACACGCGTTCGTTTTTCGCTCGGTTTTAAAAAAGACTTTCTACTCATTTGTTTGAGCGAAACCTATCGTAAAGAAGGCTTGTTCAGGAGAACTCAGAGAAGCGTCCACTCCATAGGCTCGTCCTCGTCCCACTTCCCTCTGCACATAACAAGCAATTGTCTTCCTACATTCAGCTCGTTCAGTCTCTGCCTTGTTTTGAAAAGCAAATTATTGTATTCGATGGCAGACATTTTGAAGACGAGACTTACTTATGCAGGTCAACCTCTACCCAAACGACTGCACGCGATGTGTTTATTTCTCTCCGCTTGTCACGCATTAGACTGAGTGGACCAATCTTTAAGAAAGTCACGCAAGAGAAGGTTTTGCAATTCTTGTGTAAGTTTAAATTTTATTTCTTTTGTTTCAAACAAATTATCATACATCACCATACCCCAAAACAAAGGAAAATAAAACTTAAACCAAGGATGTAAAAATTGAAGCACAAAGTATACAAAGCAAACGTTCGGCAATCAACATAATATACAATGTTTGAGCAACAACTTGTCAATGAATATTTTATACTGAAAACTCGTCACTGAGGATCATTTTCTATAATAATAATTAATAATAATAATAATAATAATGATAATAATAATAGTAATGATAATAATAATAAAAAGAAGAAGAAGAAGATCTTAGGGTTTTCAAAACTTGCCGACGTCCGACGCAAGGTGCAGGCTACTTGCCGTGTTCGTGTCGGGCACTTTAAACTTCAGATCATTAATTTAAACAGTGAAACACTACGCTAATACTATCTGTCATGGCTTAAACAAAATAAAATGTAAATGATTGAAGAAAGTTGAAGAAAAAAAATCAATGGAATTTTTTGATGAAACTTTGTTATAATGATGTCGATTTTGACCTGTTAAATTTCACGTTTTGAGCCCTGAAAATGCACCAGAATACATCTTTGGGCGTTCAAATTTTCAAAATTTCGCGGGGGAGGCCCCCCAGACCACCCCAACAGGAGGGGGACACCCTCTCTCTTACCCTCCCCCAAGTGCGCCTTTGCCGCATTACTGAGTCGGAGAGAATTCAATTTCCTCCTTCTACTTTTTATAAAGATGAAAACCCTGACCGTGAACATGGATTTTTATCCACGAAGTGTAAAGCGAATTACAATAGATTATTGGCCGGCATTTCCGGGCATTCAGGTCCAAGTGTGGAGTGCCTCCTTTTTTCACCAAAATGGGCTTTATACTTAATTGCAGGGCGCCCCGAAGAATGTGGTTGTGATAATTAGATACTTTATTGGGTCTTGCTATTTATGGCTCTCTAAGTAATCTAAAAAGCAATCCGAGCAAAGAATATGAGATGGCGCAGCACGCAACAAAGTTTTATATTGGGGTGCTTCGCTCGAAGTCAAACGCGTGACAAAAAGCTACCCTTTCAAATACCTAGTTTAGAACAATACTTCCCTGCCCCGTCGTTTTAATATGAATAAATCAATAAACCAGAACGTTTTGTCGTCATTTTTACAGCCATTTTTACAGATGCGTTTGTTAGCCCTTTGAGGTCCCTTTATAGACAGAAATGATAGATTTCCTGACCCCTTTCATGTACTTTAACTTTTGTTTGAGTAGTGAAACCCCTACCCTTTTATTTTCTCTGGAAAAGGTCACTAAAAGGGTACTCCATTCGAGTGGATTCTTCCCTTATAGGCCATTAATGGAGTATAATTCACGCGACTGCTCCATGGCACGTCAATGCATGATGCTCAATTCTAATAATGGAGAACGTTATTGAATTCAAGTCGCAGTCGAACCCCGCTTTACGGACACCCACCGAATACGGGCACCTCGTTATTACGGACAGTTTTCCTTATACCTAGCCCTAACATTTTCTCTAAATTCAACCCGGTTAATAAAGTCGACACCCTGTTAATACGGACACTTTCTAAGGTCCGTATTAACGGGATTTGTCTGTATCCTGGCGTGACCTTAAACCAGTACAATCAAACCCCGTTAATAAGCTGACACTGAGGGGACCTTAGAAAGTGTCCGTATTAACTGGGTATCCGTATAAGCGGGTTGAATTTAGAGAGAACGTAAGGGCTAGGGACAAGAAAAACTTTCCGTATTAATGAACTGTCCGTAAAGCGGGGCTCGACTGTGCCACACCTGGCATGATCACATCCTGACCACTTACATCGTGAATTAGGTGTCTTATTATTTTTTTCTGTGTCTTCTTTCTCTTGCCCCGTCCACATCGTTTTCTCCGTTGGCATCAGTTCAGCGGTTCGCACTTTACGTAACGCGAACGAAAAAGTCACCAAAAACAACGCCTACTACCCAGGCTAAATCAAAGATCTACTGCATTTTTATCCGGGAAGGTATTCTCTAAATCCTGACCCAATTTCACACTAAAAATGTTATTTTTTACACCGGTTTTCACACCAGGCCTCTTGTATCCAAACCCGTTCTCAGACCTAACATAGGTAGAAAATACGTCATCATTTTAAGACTAGAGCTCAAACAAAAAGATTTCCTAAAATCCATTTTGAATTAGCATATCGCTCCTTCTTTCTGATTCATTTGGAATTGAAACGATCAATACGTCCATACACTCTTGTAGTCCTCGAAAACCATACGCGATTGCAGACTGAAATGGGCAAAATCTACCCCTGTTCCAGACCGAAACGGGGCAAAAACCATACCCCTATATGGCTTTTATAAGGAAGTATTCCCCCCCCCCCCGGCTCATAGGCGCAGAGTAAATTGTTTGCGATAAGCTAATAACTCCAAAATTTATTATAAATTATTATCATTATCGTTATCATCATCATATATATTAGTATTATCTTTATATTTAATTTATTGATTACCTAATGATCAATTGGTAAACCTAGCGTGATTCAGCGGATATGTTTAGAGATTTTTTTTTTTTTTTACGGAAGGATTTGCTTTAAAGAAATGGTTTCTTAAATCAATTAAAAACCTTAACAAAAGTTGGTGATAGGCTCTCCTAGAAATAAATGAAACAGAAAAAAACTGATCAACAAAACACCAACAGGCCGCCGACAAAAGCAGACCGAAAACTGACGATTCAATTACTGAAAGAAACTTCTCGTTTTGATAAGGTAGATATGGCCGAAAATCGATTTATGATTCCCGATTTTTTTTTCAGAGACGAACTCTTGAAACTCTTAAAACGCTGCGCCAGATAAATTTTAGTGGGCTTCTGATTTTGGATAGTCCTCAGCAAGCAAGTTTAAATGGTTGTCGACTGGTCAAAAATTTTCAATAATGTTCAAGCACAGAAGAAAACAACGCCGGCATTCCTTTCTTGATCACAAAATTGGACTCAATTCTGTCGAAAAGTACTTCCGCGAGATCGGTAGCTTTTCTGGTGTCACAAGAGGGCATGTGGTAATTTTTTTAACAAATACAATGAGAAAGATGGCGGGACTAAGAGAAAGAGTTAACGGAAAGTAGCCTTTCAAACCCTGAAACCTCTTTATCGTATTTAATTTAATTTTGTTACAAGGGTATTTATAGAAGATCGAGGGACGCCAATCTTACACGCATTGCTCGTACTTAGCTTAAACTATTCTTTTGAGCTCTACTTAAAGAAAACATTGGGTTACACTGCACTCATGAGTGTGCCACCTAAATTACAGCCGAATTTGTTTGTTAGCTCTACCTATTCAAAACACACTCATGGGTGTGGTACCTATTACAAGGTACAGCAGCCTATGTTTATTAGCTCTATCTCAAGAAAACACTGAGTTATACTTTACTCATACCTACTTCTACCTTTCGAACGTCTGTGTTTAGTTTAGTCTATTGACTACTTTCTTTCTCCTCCCACGTGCCTAGCTGCATATTTCTTGATTCAACCAAAACCATCTTTATCTTTATCCTTTCCTCAAATCAGGTTATCATTTTGACTGTCGACACTCGACTGTCGCGGGTAAGGTTGTACCAACACCAACAACAACTTACAACCTGACTTTATTTCAACATCTTTGTTACAGAATAAAACCAAAACACAACCCGTAAGTAGCAAAGGCTATTCGCGGCGGGTTGTGTAGAAATAGACAAATAAATAAAAATAATTAGGTATTTTTGTGAAAATAGAATGTAAAAAAAATGTGTTAAAAGAAAAAGGAAGATTAATTAGGTGAGACAATAGAGTCGAACAAAACGATTGGGGCCTGGAGAGCTTTCCCCGCACTCTCGCCTGTTCTTGAAAACTTTTGTCGTTTTCCCCGACCCGACAGACCGCTCCTGGGTCTCCGAAGGTGGCCTATGGGTGTTTCTTGGTGTTCTGGAAAATTTTGTTGGTGGCTCTGTCTAGTACCCAGGCTCTCATAACAAAGGTGATATCTCCCACAATGCAATTGTAGCAATTTGCACAACATGCAGGACGGCAGGTGTAATTAAAAGGGCTGGCCGAAAGCGGGCCCAGTTTATACAATACCTTCGACTTTTTCTCCGGAGGGTATTCCTGGGAATTCAGGAATTCGTGGTGGTGGTCCGCCGAGTGCCGTCCGACTCTCCAAATCCTAACTCTAGACCCTATTTCAGACCAATACCTATAAGGCAAAAGTAAGGGAGTACCCCCCGGGGATTTTCTGCGTCAAAAAAATGAACACTATCAATTATTAACTCTGTAAAGATAAAGCATGTTAAGGGAAGACAGCCATTAAATGAAATAGTGTTTGAAGCTAGCGTCCTATGCTTTTTCATCGTCTCCATCAAAAGATTCTACGATGAGTCGCCTTTTGGGGTTTTTCTTCACCTTTTGATGGCACTGCCCGGTTTAAGTATTACAAGAGCTTATAAGGAGCTTACACAACACGACGGCAACGGTCACGTTTTAACAAGGAAGAACGCAGACACAAGACAGCGTCGTTTCTTTCTTTTTTTTTTTCTTCTTTTTTTGTCCTAATGAATACATTGGCCGTAGGATTCTTAAGAATTCAGCTCCAGAAAATGCGCCCTTTTGGCAATTTGAACGGGATGGAATAACAGCTGCAGTGGAGTTTGAGACCACATTATCACATAATATGCACTGGCTTTACGATACTCGCCCATACACTTTCTCTGATTCCAAAAATACGAACATCCAAACAAGAAAGTGGCTTAGGAGAATGCCGAGGAGAGTAAAAATCCCCTACAATTTCCGGAGTCGAAAATGTGGTGGAGAGAGGATAAAACGTAAAAGGTTAAATTGCATCTAAAATTTTCGGGAAAATAATACTGACGCCCTTGTAATTTCGGAAAGACTCAAGTTCCCCTAGAATGACCGAACACTGATATAAACAAATCTTATAGCACCGCTTAGAATGCATTTCTAAAGATCTAGAAGTACCCTGGAGAGCTTAAAAAGACTTTTCAAGGAATTCAGGAGGAAACCGTCGTTGCGCCCACCTGAGTAATCGATACAAACGAAATACACCATCAACATTTTCGCCCCAAGAAAATCCAAGACAGTCTTCTGGATACCACGCCGTGGATTCCAGATTCCAGGCACTTGATTCCGGATCTTTCGTGAATGGACCTTGGATTCCATATTCCAAAAGGACCCGGCCGGGTAATAAGAGATCGAACTCTTTATCCTCTATTTAAGGAGCTTCCGGAACTTGTATTTGCGACGCTGATAAATAATTTTGATCGACGATGATACTTCCTGACGATGATACTTGTCATGCATACTTACAGGATGCATGGCTTTTGCAATCTACCTTCGTTTTGGAAGTAAGTGCTGTTGATTTAAATTATTATCTACGCTCTTTTAGTCCATGCTGAAATTATTTTTCTAAATTAATTAAAAGTGTTCTTCGTGTTTTTAGAACGTTCAGATCAGGTGACTAAATGATGCGAAAGACCCATTTACCAAGACTGAGGAGAAGGGACCAAAATATATAGGCCGAAATAGGGTTTTCAAGAAATACCGTGTGCCGACATAGTTTTTTTTGTTTCATGCCGCCATCCCTCTTGCTTGACACAGGTCATCTAGATCCCGTGTCCAAAAATTCTTCTTTTTTGCATGACATGTCGCATTTTTTGAAAATGACCCGTGTATCAGAAGAAACGTTTTTCCGGGACCCTCCCATCCAAGTAAACTTTAGTTAGATTGTATAAAACAGCGTTCACGCATTCTCTGATTGTTTCGCCTTGACCGAGTTTACCTGGCTGGGCGAGCCAAAGTGTTAATTATATGGAGAGAAGTTGGACCGGCTATCTAGGCGGGTAACCATACCATCGAAAAAGGGTTACCCTGCTAAGGCGAGTCACTCCCATAGTCGAGACCGCTTTTTGTCTGTCATGTAAACAGTTCGCCAAGTTTTGTAAGGAAACTCCTATACTTTCCAACCAGGTATGTTAACCGGTGCGTGTTGACAACTCAGACTGGAATAAATAATTACAACCCCAACTGTTTTCAATGGAAACGAATACAGTATGTCTTAATGTTATACTTGTTTTTACAAATTACACTTCGACAGATGAGCTTGAAAAATTGCTTTCGGTCCTACAATTAAGTGAATTTATTACGCATTTTAGGCCTACGCCAAACGTCAAACCTTTTCATGAGACGAATCAAGTCCCAAGTCCTAAGTTCGACGTCTGACTCAACACACGATCTTACTTAATTTAGGTCGACCTTGCCTAGTCCCTAGGCCTCATGCCATTCCGCGCGGTCAATGCCTTTCGGGTCACGTGGTCCGAGCGAAGAAGTTGTAAGTTTTTCTTTCACAACCAAATATAACAGCTTTTTTTTTGCATTACAAATAGCTCACTATCCAAAGACCTTGGGCGCTTTATTTCCATTCACCCAAAACGTCCGGTTTGAGTTTTCGGCAGCTTCCTGTAGCGAATGGAACAACGGTTTCCAAAATTTCCAAAAAAGAGGACAACCACGCGAGGTATACCCAAGTTTTCGATTTTTTTTTTACCGGAAGTGTTCTTTCCATTCAACGTTGCTCTCGGATTTTTTTTATAGAATTTTCAATTGAATGGTTCACATTTCGGAAATTCAACAGTTTCCGGAATTTCTGGAAACTTTTCTCTACTATTTGCCGCTATTTCCAAATTTTCGAAAGTTTTGCTTGAATGGGAAACGCCACTGTATTTAATTTTTTGGCAAATTTTAATTAACCTTACAAGTCCCAAAAGCCCTCAGCTGAGGTTTGTGGTAAAGAGAACCCTTGTTCTTGATGCATAGACACGTGCAGTAAGAACATCCAATCAAAAATTATTATGCAAATCAAACCGTTGCTCCGCGCCACATTCAAAAATTGATAGCTTCGGGTACGTAAGCTGGCGAAGGTTTCTCAAGAAAGAGAAGCAAGGCACTCTCACATAAACTGGCTTACTGTCCTTCGCAGCTTCACTACAAGAATGATGACTATGAAAGCAGTCTGGGATGTTACAACCAGCGTACGAGGTAAATAACTTGTTAAAGTTATCGTCAATTCGGTAGAAATTTGCATTCAGGCCATTCCACGGCTTATTGCTTAACATTTAGTTATTTTATTCATGTCGAACGTTCTTGTTTTTAAGTAAACTGACAACTTGTTGTCAGAGGAGAAATAGCGAGTAGAAATGTAACAAAGTGCTCTAGCAAAATATATTTATTTGGTGCACGACTTTGGATGCTCTGCGTTAGTTCGTACATGGTCATACACGTGGCCGTCAATAAAATACAAGCGAAGCTTAGTCGGGAGATATCAGTGTCCGTTTCAGTAAAGTAACCCAGCAATTCATGTCTTGCTCCTCTTCCGATTTCATCACCGCATGATTCATTTTGGTAACCAGAAAGGAATTCACAAAACGACAAATTTGATTTATTTTTCCCGGTGTGCAACAGCGAGATTTTGTCCTGTAGAAAACCAAATGGTTAACTTGGCCTTCACGCTGTTCTCAAACTCAAGTATTAATTCTATAGAAACATTTATCTAAACTTGTAAACAGCAACCTATAAAGTCTGCAGAATTACTCAAGGCATATTGAGAGAAATAAAATTGAATTGAAATGGACTTAACATCGCAAATCGTACCTTTAAATTATAAAGATAGACTTAATATAAGTTATTACGGAACTTAGTCTCATTTTTGTAAAAATTTTGTCTTCATTTTCTATTTATTAACCCTTTCACTGCCAAATGTGGCCAAAGGAAAATTTTAACCAACTTGCCAAATTTCGTTTTCTAAAATTTTGAAAAACAAATAGCATCATGTGAAAGTACAGGCCGAGAGCTTTCATTTGAATGGTCACATCATAGGATTTCGTCTGCAAAGTTAGGGCCTGTTTACATGGAGGTGGGGGACCCCAGGTAGGTGAGGTAACCCGCTTAGGTGGGGTAACCCGCCTGTCCATATAATCTCTCATTTTCATTTGATCACGTTTACATGATAGGTGGGGTGACCCGCCAAGGCGGGTAGCCCGGTCTACCAGACCGGGTTACCCTCTCAGCCGGGGTCACAATTTGTCATGTAAACGTTTCAAGGTGGGGTAACCCGCCTGGCCGGGGTCGGATTCGTGATACATCAAATTCGCGCAAAATTCACTTTCGCGGTGTCTTTGCATTATGATTAAAGTTAACAATAGAAAGCTATTGCACTGACGGGTTGCAGCAAGAGCAACAAGTGAGTGAAAAAGTGCATTAATCGCCAAAACTCGTGGTTTGCCAGCATTTTTCTTGTTTACGTGCTTAGCGACCATTCAATAATCTTGAGAAAGTGCACCCCGGGAAGGCGGGGTTGTAAGATTGCATGTAAAGGCGGGTTATTTTTTTACCTCACCTAAGCGGGTTACCTCACCTACCTGGGGTCCCCCACCTCCATGTAAACAGGCCCTTAGAGTCCATTTACAAAACACCATTAAGCACTCTGGAAGTGAAGGGGTTAAACAACATTTTGTATTTAAAAGAAGAAAGAAAAAGTATCATGAATTGCTGAAGATAGAAAAAGAGAGTCGTTGTTTAAGCATTTTAATATTGGGGCAATTTCGAACTACTTTTTTGTAAACTATTACTTGGCTTTCGTTGCTTCTAAACAGGTAGGAATATCTGAAATTTATTGAGGTCATTGACGGCTTTCTTACGTTGGATGAGATTGCTTTTGCATTCAAAAGGGGTCGTGTAAAGCTGTGTAAAAAACAAACCTTATTTAGCCAAATGAGTAAAATGAATCGACGGAACAAGAGATACCTACATATATGCAACCTATATTTTAGAATGATCATAAACATATATGATAATTAGACACATTAGACTATTGACAATTTAATTCTTTGATTGATGTTCTGAATCCAAGAGTGACCTACTTGCGATATAGCCGTTTAAGTTATTGCTCAGTTTTCGCACCAACAGATGGTTTCCATAATTTTTTTAACAGATTTTGGATAAATTGCTCTAGTTTTAATTTGCTTTGAAAAAAAAAAAAAAAAAAAAAAAAACTAAAATATCAAACCTTGATTCACACCTCATGTGATGTATATCATGCGCGAACTCTCGGGCGAAACAGAGTCTGAATAATATTCCATAATGTTACTTAGAGACAAACCATTTCAAGTTATTTTTAAGGGGAAGGGCAGAAACATTTTTCGCAACATACCCCTTGCAGGAATTTTTTTAACATCCATGTTTTTCCATATCTTCTTACCACAGCCAACTCTTCATGAGTTAATAATACAAAGTCAGACTCATCGCAATTCGTACGGCAACTCTTGTTGTGTTATTTACTGGTTCCAGAACAATTCATCTAAATGTGCTCCGAACTTTCCACAAGTTGCAAGTAATTAGCCAAGCCACTCTTACTTTACATTAATATTGGAATTACTTGCGCGCTACGTTCTCTAATAAAATCTTTGTTGAAACAGGACTTAAAATAACTAAACTATAGGAGCAAAATATTGTTAAGAATTCGCTTAAAACGATATTTAATGAACGTAGAGGAAAGTTGAGAGGACAATTATCTAGTGCGAATGAACTGACAAGGCCTTAAAAATGAAAGTACTAAGTCGGCACAGAATAAAAAGGGTTTTACACTACGAGCGGAATAAAAATGTACAAAGCATTTTATGGGGGGGATAGGGGGTGGGCGCGCGGGAGAATAGGAGGCGGGAGGGGTGGGGGGCACGGGATACGGGAAAGGAAAGAGTGGGTGATGGGAGTTTTAAAAGAGTGGGAATTTTTTCACATGCTTCCTTGGGCACTATTTTTTTCTCGTAATACCATAGGTGACGAATTACTCCTTAATTTTGGCGCGAAATTTCAGCGGTAATTTGTGATTTCACTTGTGAAATTACAAAATTGCCATGGCAACCCTTCCGTACGTCTCAGTGTCAAGATGACGTAAAAGTTTTAAAATGCCGTGAATGAAGATTTCAGGGCACAAAAAGACGCTTTAGAAAACCTGAACACACCAGAAGAACGTCAACAAGGATTCTAACAGGTATTTTGCCGAAAAAGTCTGAAACATTCTGAACTTTATAAGCCAAATTTAAGGTCTAAACATTTGAGAGAGTGGAGTTCTCGATCGATACGATCCAGGATAAACATGTCAAAAATCCAAGATTGCTAATGTAATTCGTTACCTGTGATATTAATAGGTAATCAAATGGTATACTCGTGAAATTATTCCCTAATTTCACTCGTCACCATTTGATTACACATACTAATTTTCTTATGCATGAATCCCTTTTTTTCCCTAATTGAGCCGTTTACTACTATTAACTCAGCTTCTCATCTTTTCAATTTTCAGTACTCAGACCAGACCATCTTCTTCAGACAGACTTCCAGAGTAGATCACCACACCAGACCAAAACTCCACAACAGTCAACCAGATCCGCCCCAGATCAGACCACCAAATCCGAGTACCACACCAGACCACCCTCAGACCGCTACTGCCACACCAGACCACCAGAACAGATCATCCCAACAGATAACCATCCTTGACTACTGAGTTTCAAATCAGCCCAGAATAACCAGTCTCTTGGAATGGTAAAGGTTAGGTGCATTCCTTATGGGTTGGGTCAAGGGGGGTAAATAGAGCTCTGGATGAACCTTGCAAAGCATACTTTCCACACACGTTCAGCCTAAAGTTTCCGGATTTTCTTTCGGCTTTACTTTCGGCTTTACTTAACTGTAGGTAGATTAGTTAGCGGGCTTCCCCGGGCTGGTAAGGGCCTCCCCTGCCCTTTTTCATAAGCTGGGTTCCTTTGCAGGTGTTCGGTCAGCGATAAGATTTCGGTTTTTAGGATTCGGCTCGGCTTCAAGGAAACGGTTCGGCTTCGTCTCTTTGTGCATTGTTTTGGATGTACTTCGCCGCCACCGCCGCCGTTGTTGTCGTCTTTGTCGTTGTCTTCACAACAACCTCCCGCTTAGTTGCGCCAAATTAAATTGATCTATCACACTTCACTTGATAGTCTATGCGCTGGTCAAGTGAAGCTATCACTCGTAAGGTTCACCCAGAAAATTATTATTTTAAGACATAACTTAGTAAACTAGAGACTTCAGATCATTCAGCTGCACCGAGAGGACCTCATTTGGTCACCACTCACAAGCTTAATGGTCTCTCTGGTTACAGGTAGATAGTTAGTTTAGCCGCGCAAATTCGGGTCTGCTGCTTTCAAATTGACCTTTGATGTTATACAGTACGAGTGTGAAGTGAAATTTTTTGATGCGCATTTGCAGACTTCGAGCTTGTGATGGTAGATCAGTTGACAGGTTTAGCCCGGCGTACAACAAAGGTAATCTGCGACCAGGTGTTTCTTCCCGCGAAGAGCCAACATCTTGCAGCAGATTATCAGGGAAAAATGGGACAATCCACACACCATAGACTAGATCGTTTACAAATCGTAAGCGTAGGAAGTCTTCGAGACCAATCTACGACGCAGTTTCATCCTTGGAGGAGCAAAAACAAGCCGTAATGTTTTTAGAAGAGTTAGTAGCCTGCGAAGTAATCACGAGAATGCTCTTAGGCCGAATATTTCGGGGACACACATGTGAAGGCCCACCATACCTTTATTTGCGTGTCCCTGAATGGCATTCAGGTGAAAACATCGAAGGTTATAGATAGTCTTTCATGAGCAACACGGAAGTAGCAGGAGAGGATACTCTGGCGTGACATTGTTGACACTAAGACGATCTGGTTTGTCTTTTTGTTAATTTTGCCTCGCTGGAGGGTTTTCTTCTTAGGAAGTCCTGCATTGCACTACGCAGGCACAGATCGTCTACAAATGGTAGGCGTATGTAGTCTTCACGTCGACCGTTCGTGGATATTGGTTTATTCGCTTTCTTGGAGCTCGAGTCATCAGCAATGTTCTACCTCCAACACGCTCTTGAAGTGCATCATAGCTACGGTACTGGAATTGAAGCCTATGCAGCACACTCTTGAGTGATATTTGCTTTGTATACGTTAAAAATGTGAATAAAATGAGTTTTTTTGACTTGTGTTGTATTGAATTGTATTAAATTATGGGTCCTGTGCTACATCAAAGGAAGAGGCCGGCCGAAGAAAGAAGAACAAAGAACTTCAAGAGCCATAGAAAGATAGTCCAGTTACTTATTAAGTAGGCGAGGTAGCTACCATTGCGGCGAAGAGTGGAGAAGGAGAATCATGTAGAACCAAACAGAAGCCAATGATTATGATGACGATGATGATGACGATGGTGATGATGACGTCCATGATGATGATGATCGTTTACACTGTGACGTCACTCTGCTTCTACAAAAATTATTTTCGTTTCCGTCGGATTAGGCTCGTATTTAAACTGAAGAAAATTACGCTGAAATTCAGAGTGGCTGTTTTGCAAACAGAAGTAGTCGATGACATGGTAGTGTAAACGACTTCATGATTAGGTAGGCAAGGTAAAGCCAGAGGAGACAGCATGTAGCGATAACTTTAAAGAGCTGTCTTAACTAACGTTGGAATTCATAATTAAGGTCCTATAGTCCCCTCTCCTTGCCAGTGGGAGAAAATTTTAAAAATTTGAAACGAATCTGACGAATTAAACAAATTGTCAGTCTTGAATTAAGCAACCGGAAAACGTAATTCTGAAAACTGTTCAGGGAAGAAGTGATTAAATTGTATCTTGTATGGAATCCCCTGTTTGGCAGTTGTTGTTGTTTTTGTCGCATACTTCAATGTTAGTTGAGACAGCTACTAATATTTTATAATTTTAATATTAATTGGCCGGCCGGACTTCATCTTTGGAGCAACTCATGATAGACAAGGTATATTTTTTGGACTATCTACGCCTTGGTGTGTTGGATTGTGCGTCCCAGTACCCTTGGTTCTTTGGTGGAGGAACATGACGACAGAGTACAGCATCCCATATAAGGTAGGGCTGATCGATGTTGGTACAAAGTTTGCGCAATGTAGACTTGGACTGCAATAGCGTACGGCAAATTTAACTCCACGGCAGGCAACGTTGTTTTTGAAAGAAGGTTCACGGCGTAGAAAACGCAAACATTGCACCTCATCAATCGGCCCAAGTAATAATTCAACGTGGCCCAAGCTACGTGGAATTTTTCCTTCTTTTAAGCGATTAGATTTTCGGTTCGGTCCGTTCGGCTAGTTTACGGTTTTCGATTCGACTTTCGATCTGATTTCGGATTCGGCTTCAAAAATGTGAAGGCTTGGTATCGACGATGTTTCGATAGCAAGCTGCAAAATATCCCTGCGTACCGTTCGGGGGACCCTGATGTGTTTCATTCGAGTTGTCAACGTTTATGGATACATGTCACACTCCTCGGTTTTCCCCGGACGCGAAATTCTTGTAGGAGCGCACCCCATCTACATAAATCACTTAATTTTTGTAATCGACGAACTGAATTCAATAAAAACACTTTGCCTGATGTGTTGTCGGTGTGATATTTTTCTTTTAAGGTTAATGCTAAATCTATTAGGGTGGTTACTTATAGGTACTAATGATGATTTGATTTGCGGAGATATCACGTATTCCAAATAATACTTGCTGTAATAACCTCTATAAAAAAAAAATAAAACAAATAAAAAAGCAGAGTTGTGAATGTGATGACTTTTAACACAAATACGCATATTGAATGACATTAAGTGTCGCATCGTGTTCCACACTCCTCGGTTTCCCTCGGACGCCAAATTCTTGTAGGAGCGCACCCCATCTATATAAATCACTTAATTTTTGTAATCGACGAACTGAATTCAATAAAAACACTTTGCCTGATGTGTTGTCTGTGTGATCTTTTTTTAAGGTTAATGCTAAATCTATTAGGGTGGTTACTTATAGGTACAAATGATGATTTGATTTGGAGGGATATCACGTATTCTAAATTATACTTGCTGTAATAACCTCAATAACAAAAAATAAAACAAATTAAAAAGCAGAGTTGTGAGTGTGATGTCTCCTCGGTTTTCCCCGGACGCAAAATTCTTGTAGGAGCGCACCCCGTCTATATATAAATCACTTTAATTTTTGTAATCGATGAACTGAATTCAATAAAAAAAGTTTCCTTAATGTGTTGTCTGTGTGATTTTTTCTTTTAAGGTTAATGCTAAATCTATTAGGGTGGTCACTTATAGGTACTAATGATGATTTGATTTTCAGGGATATCACGTATTCTAAATAATACTTGCTGTAATAACGTCAATAAAAAAATAAAACAAATACAAAAGCAGATTTGTGAGTGTGATGTCTTTTAACACAAATACGCATATTGAATGACATTAAGTGCTGCATCTGTGTGTTTCAAAGTAAACAAGCAAATAACTAATTTTTTCATTTCAGCTACGTTGGAAATCGCATATTTTCCCCACGGTTTTTTGAACTTTTTCAAGAGGGAATGGAGACACATCTTTTTGGGCGCGTCCTCACAAGATCGCAAATGGATTTTGTTTTCTACACTTTTTCTACTTTTGGGATGCGTTCTTGAAGAAACGCATGACACCAACTATATCAAAGTCGGAAGTCAAGTGCTGAATGGAGGGCAGAAACTGATTTGTTTATTGATGTTATTGTAATTGAGTTGTACGTAATTAAAATTTAATGAATAATAAAGTTGACCAATAGAAGAATTTATCAACTCGTTTTTCCTTTTCAACCAGTACTTAATAATCTAAATAAGTTGTATCTTGTTGTAACAAAGTTGTTTTTCAGGAATTAACAATAAAGGTTGATCAACACAATAACAGTTGAACAGTGTATTATTTCTATTGAAGCGATAAGTAATTCAACAAGTTTTATTCCAGGAACTTTGGATGTCGCCTTTTTAAACTTTTTTTTCTCGAACATCGCCATCTCCCAGACGTCTGTATTTTGGGGGCGCGCCCTGGCAAGACCGAGCAAGTGATCGTTTGACGTATCCTCCCGAAAAGCTCGATTTAGAAGTACTTTTGACTACTTTCTTGAAGAAACGCATGGCGACGCTAAATACGACTGAAAACAACGCCAAGTTCTAAAAGGTAAGCTAGGCAGATATTTGTTTCTTTTTACTGTTGTTTTAACTGTTAGATTATGTCCTTTTTGTTTCAGATCTAGTGACTGAAGTAAGAGTTTGTCAACGCCAAGAGGTAAGGAAGAAATAAACGGACCCGAGTAAAACGGACCGTGAGTATACAAAATATGATTTTGCTGATAGATACACTTATCCTCAGATAATACCAAAGCTTGTTCATTCAGACTTTAGTGGGATTCAAACCCACGATCTTTGTTTAGTTACTGGTGCGCTTAGTCTACCAAAGAGAGCAATTTATAAGCTGTAGGCTCCAAAGCAATGCACCGAATTTGTTTTAAGACAGCTGACATTATTAGTTTGGATGTCAGCGGTCTATGCATTCGGTTTTCAACTGCAGAGAACTGCACAGCAAAGGTGGTGTTTTAACATTTTTAATATTCTGCTTTTAAGAAGTATCTCATTTAGGTCAGAGAGGCCCAGCCGTGTCATGGCAGTTCTGATCTCCCATCAGCATAGATCTGTAACCTGTAAGTACCAAAATATTGCCATTTCAGAAGTTGCGTCCAACACGTAGACGCGGTCTTTACGTAACATTAAGCTGCCTAGCGACGAAGCAGTCTGAACTCGTAACCCTACTTACAAGATACTAGGTATGTATTAGCAAGGTTACAAATTTTCACCCAAAATATTGTAAAACGACTGAAAAATCCTATGATTATTATATCAATCCATAACTCTGATTTCAATGTTCATCCTACTGAGCTCTACAAAGATGGATTCGTGTTTAATGAAATGGGAATCCAAAAGGCCATGTCTGAAAGAGCTGTTATCTACTGAATACTTTGTCGACAAAAACTACAAGGAGGAAGGAACATGAAGGATTAAACGCGGGATAAATATCAGCATTCAGTTTTAATAACCATGGGGAAGGTCTTGCTTGCATTTTAAATCCATTTTCTTGAGAAACCTTACATTTAGGTCAGAGAATCCTTGATGTCAGTGAGCAGAAGAGCAAGTTTCTTCAACTGTTACATGCTGTTACATGGTGATTCAGTGAACGAGCCCGCTTGGTTGACCATCGGTAAGTACAGGAAAAAAGTCTACGAATGCGTTAAAAAAATATATCAGGAAAGAAAATTTATAACCAGAAAAACACTTCGCCACTGAAGTCGCGAGAAGGGAACTGAAACCGAATGGGATCGTTAAGTAATGAAGACGCACCTGTAGTTTCATCCTTATAGTTAAAGGTGCCTTTTAATATACAAATGTGATGCACATTAATAGAACACATCCTCCCTTTTAAATGGACTTCTTATCCATGAATATTGCTTGATTTACGAGGTGTTCGTGGAATTAAAACCCAGGCCTACTAAGCACGGAGCGAAATATTAAATAGATTTTCAGTTGCTTGTTCTTGACATATATTTTATTCAGATTCTAAAGGTTGCATATTATGTGCCGCCTTGCCTGGCCAGCACTAGTCATTAAGGCCTTGCCAGTGATTTCAACTCGGCAGAGGCAAGTACAAGATTGGAACATTATTTAATGCCTAAAACCTTGGCTAAAAGGAAATTAGGCTCGGATCGAAACTGTTCGCGGAAAATTCGTAAAAAGTTTGTATCAAATTAAATGGACTGAATATGTGTTAAAACTGCAAAAATCGAGTTGAAGAAATGAAGGGGGGGAACTCCACCTATTTTCTGTCAAAGCTTCATTGAATTTGCTTGCAGTCTTGTTTCCTTTTTCTAGAGAGGTGTAGGAACTGTTGGTGAGGAACCGTCATGAGTAGAGTGTTGGAAAAGTGATTGACACCCATTGCATTGATTATGATGATTATCTTGCTGATGACGACAATGATGATAAAGAGGACGATAAAGCAACGGAGATGTTAGGAGCAAACGATGACGATGGTCGTTACCATGAAGATAAATCTATGACCTTCTCTAAACAGGTGAAACATACATTGAATTATAAACTAGAAATACTCGTATCGCAAGAACCTCGCGGGGCTTCAAGGCAACCTCTTTCCCAGAGTCCTCTTGGGGGACGAGTAGGAGAGGAGCCTGTGAACGAGTTTGGGGTGGGGGTTGGAAGGCCCTAAGGATGGAAGGGCGGAGAGAAATAAAGTAAATTATCCAGTTAAATACCTAGAGTAACACAACAGCAGAGGCAAAAGGAACCGGAGTTTCCTTCCCGATAGTTCGGAGGGTCTTTGCGTTCTTCTCGGAGAATTTAAAGGCAAGTAGGGATAAACTAAAAATAAAGACATGCAAATGAAGCACATGGTGGACTCATTTGAAGCACAAAAGAAAAAATTGGGAAAAAAATAAATGTAAATAAGCGGAACAAAAATGGAACAAAATAAAAATGAAAACAAGAAGTGAATTGTAAAGAAATGAAAACTGTACTGAAAGATAAAATAAAATATCTATACATAATAAATATAAAAAATGATTAAATTGAAATTAAAGCCCAATAAATAATGTAATGATAAAAATAATAAAAATAATGAGTACGATTATGATAATAGAAAGGAAAATTACCCGATTGATTTTTGAAGACGTAACTGCAACGACTAATTGAAGCAGTCACGTTACAAAAATCAGCAAGCTTTATTTTAAAGTTCATTTTTGTTTCATCTTTTTGGTTTATTTACTTTTTTGTCTTATCCTTTTGTGCAAAAAAACATTATTTTTAAGTTTTATCCCTATTTAGCCATACTGTTTTGAGTTTAAAATTAGCTTAATATATCAAATTGTACCACTTTCATGGTATATGAGAAAGACCTGACAATCTGAAATACCTGGAAACGTCAAGTTCTCTTTTGCCGGCTTTGCTGTTTTGTTATAATGAAATTATAGTTGATGATATACACACATGAGGAAGGAGTGAGGGAAAACTAAGCTTTGATAATAAGTTCAGTTAAACGTGTGGTCTTGATTTTTTTTTGGAGAAATTGAGTAGCAGAGAACGGTTAACAAGCCTTGCAGCCTGATGAGGCACCAAGATGTGAAGAGGTCTACACCGTAGATGACAGATGCCTGTTACATGGATGACGATGAAGATAATGACGACAATGATGATGATGGTGCCAACGATGTCGACGACGACGACGACGATGATGTTGACGATGATAATGACGACAACGACGACGATGATGATGCCGACGATGATGCTGATGATGATGATGACGACGACGACGACGATGATGATGATGATGACGACGATAGTGAGGATGATGATGATGCTGGCGATGATTTTGAAGACGATGATGATAATGATGATGCAGACGACAACGATGATTATCATGATGATGATGATGACGTTATTAAGCCGATGAAGAAACTCTAAAGCCCATGGAGTCTTTTACTGGTGAGTATGATAAAACTATTCTAAGCACCAAGTGCCCGTAAAGAGTCATGTCTTTCTTATGGAGAGCCAAAAAAGGAATTAAAAAAAGGCAACGACCAACTATCTGTTATACCTATAATCATCGTTATAAGTGTTGGAAAGGCTGCTACTTTGTACCTCTTTTTTTCCCTTCTTTCCCCCGCCCCTGGCCCAATGTTGAGCAAAACTTTAATGTTTGTGCCGATAATTGTTCTATTATATTCAAACATTGAATACGGGGGGGGGGGGGGGAAATGGAGGATATTTAGCAAAAGAGATAGAAGGACTCTTCTTTGAGGATTAAAATGGACTACGGTGAAGTTGCACAACCTTCCCAACTACTTTTGTTTGGGATTGTAGCTTACTGTCTTTTGGAGGTGTCGGTCAAGTGAGAGTAATGTTAATGTTATTAATGATCCGGGTAAAGGTGGAAAGCAATTACTTTTGTTATGCGGCAATGTGCTTTCCCCACATAGGCATGTTCCCATTTTTACACAGAGAATGCAACAACCTACAGAGAGGCCGTTTACGCAATAAAATGTACTTTAACTTCATTTTAAAAGAGTATTTTGTTGTGTTAATAGATTTTGACCAATCATAAGAGTTGCAAAGAATAGCCAACCTTACCTTTCTCAATGACAAAATAAAGGCCAAAGATTCTTAAATGCATAACCAAAATACTCTCAGAATCTCGGCAGCAGGAAAATAAACCTAGGAGATTCTTATTAGAGAATTAAACAACAAGGTTATCTTCTGCTTTCGTCCTAACAGCTTCCAGAAAAAAAGAGTGCAATTGGGTGTGGTCCATATATTATCATATCGGCGGATGAGTGTTGATGTGTGCTACCCTACTACCCATCATGCAGCTCGAGGAATCAAGCGAAGAGCAACTTTAAACTTGTATTACGATAGACGTTATCATATTCAAGTAGGGTGCATGATTAAACAGAGTGCTTTCCACAACGCGCTAGCACTTTATCTTATAGAACAGAAAAGAGTCGTTTGGTACCCTTGATAATGTAAAGGAGGAAAGCTATTTTACAATTTTTACAAATGACAAAACTTTTTTCGCGAACATTTGTTGTTTCAGTGTAATATGAAAATTATCCGCAATTCGGCTACAACTTGGAACTTCTGAATTCTTCTTAATTAATGCCACAAACGCTGATTTAATTTATAGCTTAACATGTAACATAAACAGCAATAACCTCTTAATTTAATGCATGAAGATTTTCAAAGGTTCTGAGGAAACGTTTTTCCTTGTCTGAATTTTTCAGTGCAAAAAAAAATTAAAGAGTTATAGCGACTGAGTCAAGAAAGATAGGATTTCATAGCTTTCAATCCTTTACATTGGTTCAATGGACATAAAAAATTTACTGAATATCTATTGCGAGCGAAAAGAGCCTTCGACATCATCGCTCGAGCAATTTGAAACGGCGAAAGATACTTAGTTCTTGCTATTCTAGAGTCAGCCTCGTCGACTTAACTCCGATGAGAATTTTTCTTTTCTTTTTTTGACTTTCAGCTAAGCTGAGAGATATGTTTATTCACCTTAAGTTCTTTTTTTCTCGCATTTATATACGACAGGGGCCCTTAAAACCCCAAAGGCAGCACCGTAGCACTGGTCGGGGTTACACTGTCCCTATTTTTTCCAAAATTGTTTTTTGGGGATTACGTGTCTGGCTGCGGTGTATTAAGTCGTTTACTTTTAGATACATTTAGTGATGTATTACGTAATATATCAAACATGAGATGCAGTGTTTCATCACCAGATGAAACACCGAGAAGAGAGTTGAAAATACGACGCGCAGCGGAGTATTTTTGACGAACTTCTCAAACAAAATCATTTTTGAAGGGGAAATTAAGGATGCAAAAATGAGCAGTTTTTCATCAGATATCCAAACACTCATTAAACATTAATTTCCTTTGAATTTTCTTTATGAATTATTTAAGTCGTGAGAGTTTGAGAATTATCAATAAAGTCCACTGTCTAGTACTGACTAAAAAAGCGAGTGTTTGTTATTTTTCTCTGGTTATTCAAATCACGGGAAAAGTCGGGTCACATGACCAAACGAAGATGTGTCTCGAACGTGTGCAAAATCTTTATTTTTGAAATTCACTTTGTGCCTAGTCAAGGTGAAAATCCATCGTGAAAAATCATGAAACATTGACAGTCAGTGAATACAGACTTTCAAACAACTTCGTCGATTTTTATCAATTTTCTGTTAATTAAGTCGTTACACCGTCTTAATAGTATTTAAGATCTGTGACTAATCTATATAAGAAGTATTAAGGGTCGAAGACCTGAATTTTTAAAAGAGAAAATAAAAATAAAAACAATATTGAGAATTTAAAAATTCTCAACATTGTTTTTAAAAATTCTCAATATTGTTTTTATTTTTCTTTTCTCTTTTTTGTTCTTCCAAAAACCACGAAAGTAGAAATAAACGTTAATGCTTAATGAACTTGTATGAGTTTGATTCGTGCTTCTAGCTTGTCAATTGTAAGCACTGATACCTTTCTCGAGCTCCCCCGAGGTAACTGACGCTCAAGAAGATGGGTTTCGACAAACCAGAATTCATTTTACTAAAATTAAAGATGGACCTAAATACCTGTAAGAGATCCAAATGACTGACTGGCAATGTTTGTGTCGCCAAAAGTGTTGCACGATTCTTATTTTTTAATTCTTTCTTTCAGTTCGATTTTCTCGCAACGACCTCGGCAAGGCTGACACAAGAATACGCGTTATAAGAGAAACTACGCTGCATTCAAGTAGTGTTAAACTCGGTACCGTTTCGTACAGCTACTCTGGGAACAGCGCAAAAAAATAGCGAGGCAGTTTGCAAGAAAAATTATTTTAGCGTAAATTCCTCATTTTCCATCTAAAAAAGGTCGATTAATCTCTGCTCTCTTCAAAACTTTTAGCCTTAAACATAAAAAAACGACCGTTTTTTTGCATCTAGGCCAATTTCGTCTCCCGATTTGGGCCCAGATGTGTCCTTTCCATCTCACTTGCCTACTATGACTTATATCCAGGCTACATGTTTTGCTTATAACCTGAACACCTATAAAGGTTTCAGTTGGTTTTATCAAGTGAGTCGATAGAGTAGATTAGCCACTTATTTTCCAACGGAGGACAATCTATCCTATCCCTAGGGGGACTATTTTTCTCGCCTCCCTTCCTCGACCGCTAGTAAGCCGCAACGCCCGCCCCCCGGTACACATGAAACCAAGATGGCCGCCCGTACCTGTCAGGGCTCGATCCTGACGATCTTACCAAAAAATAGGGGACTCATACTGTGAACAGTCTAGCTCTTTTGCGCACAAATGGCCGAAATTTTAACTGGCAACTGACATTTGGACCCCGCCCTCCCCCCCATCCAGACCGTCTCTGCAGAAGGGGAGAGGGCAAGAGGCGTATTGTGACACTGATAGCTGAAGGACTGGGGAGAGGGCGTTTTGTTTCATTTTGCGCCCAAAACTTTCTGCATTTCGCTCTACAAAGTTGTTATATTTTGGGTCAAAAGTTGTTACAATTCGCGTTAATGTTGAATTTTGTTGCGTAACATCTGTCGCTTACTCCAGTATTTATACAGCTTTTGTTGATTATTCTAAAAGTTCTCCACTTTTGAGTGCAGCTCATATTTTACAGTTGACGTCCGAATCCCCGCGCCTATGCTCAGGTTGGGGGGTGGGGGATTTACATGGCTGGTGCATTTATTTAAGGTCCTTAACACATGTTACTCTGCATGTGATAGGATCTAATCCATTAATCAACAAACATAATCCGATTACAATAGGTCATGTTTCGTATTCGTGACAGAATGTGGTTGTAACCACGACCAGAAAAGAGAATAAAACAAATGAAAACGTGCTTGAAAGTTAACTTCGGGAAGCAATTCTCACAACGAGTCTCAACAAAGATTGAACCGTGCTTCCTATTTATTTTTGCCCTGTTCTCGTCCTCTAAGGGAAATGGAGAAAGCCTAGGCCTATGCCAATGCCTATACCTAAATCTTTAAGGGCACGTTATTCCGCACGGCTTACATGGTCCGCTGTTCGTCTTGTCTTCGTCAACAAAATGCATTGACAGAGAAGGCCTGGGGAGACGCCGTACAGGAAGCCCACAATTAACAGCTGATAACAGTCGACAACAGAGGAATTAGGGTCCCTGTGGTGAGAGCCCGGGGGCCTCCCCCAGATCTGCCACTGTACGTTATTTAGCTGTTTGGCAAATCATGAGCCTTTTTTTCTCTATTTTTTCTCTTTATTCACTTTCTTTTTCAACGAGGCACAAGGAATACAAGCACTTTAGAAAGTTAAGCCTACAACTACAGCTCCACCTTTAAAATTCTACAGCCTCGAGATTTCACTTGGAAGGTGCACTTCATTGTTGCCTCATCGCAAGTAGACTGCCAAGACATCTGCCTCTCCAACATTGCCTGAAATTAGGAAAAACGTATTCTGGATCTTAACACTGACACAGGAATAACCACAGAGCGAGAAAAGAAAGAAGGAGCTACAACGTACATTTCTTAATAAAAAAGAGTACAATCACGTATTATTTTTTGTTGGGGGAAAACTAAGTTAAAAGGTATTTATAAAAGCTGAAATGGAGGAGGGGAGGAAAATGACCCAAACGACTTCATATTTTCACCCTGATGAACCTAATGCAGACTCGCTGCTCGGCTTGTCAATTTTTCCACTGGTGCAGAATCAATAGGCTTCACAACAAAATACAAAGCATTCGCTCGACTGCAGGGTACTTGATCAACTATAAACGTCTCGATAACCTACTATTCCAAATGTATAGACAGAGGAACATAATTAATAGTGGAACATTTGGCTTAATTTACAGGCAATCAAACTTTCGGTAATCGAACTTATAATCAAACTCCACTCGTTCAATTCACTTCGATAGAGTTCGGTAATCGAACATAATCGAACCATTGCCTCCCTTCCCAGGCACTGTGGTTATTTCTAATGAGCTTGCTTGGCATGGGGGATGGAAGGCCAGGTAAGTGTGCCCATTATTGGGTTACCAGGACCCTGGATTTTTTTTATGATTAACTCACCGTATTGGTTCCAGTTGGTAAGACCAGACAGCTTGCTGTAAAGTATCACATTCTCACGAGGCCGGAAGCGCTTCTCCCAATCGCAGTCTGGGGGCACAGTTATCACCATCCACCCAACATCTTTAGGACATCCAGCATAGACACTGTTAATGAAGAGGTGACGGCCGTTGCCTGGATCTCCACGGATTGAAAAGAAGTTGTTTGGCTGAGTCTTCATGTCAGTCCAGGAGCTCTGACTCAGTCTGGAGAGTGAAAACCAGTTGAGTTTGTCTGATCCCTTGGCATCGAATTTCAACTCCTTCATCACCTTTCCTCCTTCATACAGGACAACTCTCGCCTTTAGGAAATCAAGCAGAAATAGCATTTAATTGAATTCTTAGGCCACGTCCACGCGAATCCGGATATTTTTTAAACCGCTTATATTTTTACTCGAGTCGGCCTTTCTTTCACACCGGCATGGGCTCTTGTCCACACGAAACCACTGAATATGCTCACCAAGACCGCATATTTTTGAAACCGCTCTCCAGAGCGGTTTGAGGCCCCGTCCACACCAATCTGGTTATAAGCAACTATGTGGTTTCAAAAATGTCCGGATTCGTATGGACGAGGCCTTCATTCTACTAACTTTGAAAGTGAAGCAAACTCTTAAATTAATTGCTTTGCTCTTGTCAGACACGTAAGTAGGAACAAAAACAAACAAACCAAAAGCAAACGAAATTATATTATTTATAAGGTGTTGACTATTATATATATTTTCTTTGCAGTAAGTATTTTCATTTAATAAGGGATCATTACATGCAATCTCCGGCATGACAAAAGTAGAAGACATGGCATCAGTACCCTGCAAAGGGCAAGGGGGGATAAGGGCGCGCGACATCGCGAACGACGCACGAGGAAGAAGATACTCGCGCGAATAGCCGCCTTTTTCTTCCCCATCAAACGTCTGCCTCGCCTGATTTTCAGACGCTCCAGGTCGCTCGCTTTCACGTACGCTTCCACGCATTCTCTCGTGGCCCACGAGCAACCTGCATGAGCTTCTTAGACCCGGTCTGTCATGCAGTTAGAGCAGATAGAGCATTTTACTGGCAGATTTATGAATGCAATGTGACAGCAGAAATAAAATAAAATATATAATACCTCCGTTGGTCCAATGTCTTGCCACTTTAAAACGATCCTGTTTTTGTAGTGGTTAAAGTGCCTGTTAGAGACTTCAAGAGCTGCAAAGACTTTTTCAGAGGATGTCTGATCAGATGTGTATGTACTATACACGTTTTTATTCACTCCAGACACAGCCTTAAACGCCATAGTCCAGCCTATAAATAGCAGGAGAAACAAAAGTCTCTATAAGAACAAAGGAACAGACCAATTTTGATCATGATGTATTAAAATTCATACTTGGCTCCGAGGCTTGGGAGAATAATACAAACGAAATGTACTATTCATTGCTGAGCCTTAAGCCCTCGCAGCCAAGTATATATGAATTTTTAACAGTCAATAGCTTTCATTCGGAAATAGAGTATTCACTTTAGACTCTTCCGGATTTAAAATATTCTGGCACACCACCAGATCGAGACTTTTACTTTGAATTTACCATCTTTACGCAACTATATATGTATGTTGGCAAAACACCCATTTCCGATGTATGTTGGCAAAACACCCATTTCCGAGTCCCCCGAAGCAGAGTGATATCTATTTTGGATACTTCAGTTTTCACGTCCCAGTCTATAGATATTTGCAAATTCCAATTATATTTTCATTAAGACTAACATTGTGATTTATGTGTTATGGACGGCGTTCTTTTAGGTATTTCATGGGCGCGAAAATGCAATTTTCTCACTGAATGAATAAATTAAGATGAAACTGAATTACTCACCTCCAGCGGCCATATCACAGTATACTGGGAAAGGCTTCTCATCATCTGTAAGTTTAAGAGATGTTTTATGCAATGGTTAGTTCTGGTGCGGTGGATGAGCAGTTTTAAACACCTCGAACTTCAAATAGTTACAGCTGTAGCAGTCTGCGTTCACGCCCGTGTCTTTTAAGACAAGAAATGTTTTCCAGTATGTCTCAAATTTAACCCTGGGCTGGGCCCGCCCTGGGGTTGTTCTAAAGGTGAATAAAGCTATCCGTTGGATTAATCTCTATCCAGTGGTAACACAATTAGTTTCCTTAATACCTATCCTCTGGATAGGGATTTAGCCGGTTGACATGATGGATGGCGCTATCCAACGTTTCAACAACGGGGCCTGGAAAATACTACCTGGGGTAGGCCGGCAATAGACTGGCAACTCTTTCATGTACTGTGCAAAGCAATGTTATAGAAACCTTCCTCACATAAATCTCCATTCACTTCCTAAAAGTAATATATAGATTCAGCCAGGGCTAAAAGCGAAGCTCTCGATAATATTTATAGTTTGTTCAAACAAAATATAAAATCGTGTAATGCTAAGCGGCGAAGGCAACGCCGGAGAACGGTGAAAAACAACAATAGGTATAATTGGCAAAAAAGCAACTTTGCTTGTGCAGCACACTTTTTTTCTAAATTTCTACAACGTGAATACGTGTTCTCGTTCACTTTTTTTTCACTGCCGCTCATTATCACCTTGCATTGGTGGCCGCTAAAATTTCTTATTTTGTCACCGCCGCTACAAAATTTTCATGTCATTCTTCCAGCAGAAAAATGACTCCTTGTTTTTTTATCTCTCGCTCTAGATCTCTGTCGCCCTTTTTCTCGTTGAGCTTTCTGTCTTTCCCCTGCTCTATATTCCAAATTTGTGGACATGACAATTAATCTAAGCTAAATACTTTAGACAAAACGGATACAGAAACAATTTCCGCTTTCCGTTTTCGTCTTTATTCAGGCTCTTTAGTTGTCTCTGCTTTACAAGACGGCGGTGGCTATGCGATTTCCCACCAAAATAACCTCGAATTGCATTTGGGTTGCCATACCAGTTGATTGAGTTATTTTACATTGGTATGTCTGTGGTGCGGACGGACGGTTGCTCGGCCAATTTTCTCCGATGGGTAGATTTACTTCATTTTCTTACCCATGGTGCTCCGCTGGTGCGCTTCGGCGCGAGAGCTCCGCTATTATTTGAGAGAATTTGATAAGGATTAAAGCATTTTGCATTTGATTATCAGTTAACAATTATTTTACTGGGTAAATATTTAGAGGGAGTTGTCAACCGCCAATTTTTATCAATTCTTTGAATGAAGAAAATCATGAAACTATACTCATAATATCAATTACATTAACTGTTACTTTTATAGCATACGCGTACAGAAAATGGTCAGAGTGAATAGTAAATATTTACTTATTGTATCATACCAAGAGACTATAAAGGGGACAGAGAGGGCATCCCCCATATACACCCTATTCCATAGGTAATTCGTCTCGAGTTATTTTTAGAATCGGGATAAAGTTACCTCGCACGAGGCGTGGGTGTTTCGTTGAGGTTTCGCATGACCAAACGCCGTGCAAAACATGTCGGGCGAGAGGCAATGAAAGCGTAAAAAGATCGAGAGCATTCCTGAATATTGAAGCGAAATGAGTCGGGGGTCACCTGGGAAAAAGGAATCGCTGGACTCTTTGACAACCCGTGAAATCAGTTTAACTCGAAGTTGTCGTAACTTCAGTGCTTTAATAAAATGAGAAATTTCGCCGGTCTATTGAAACCGGTCGTTTGTACAATTTAGGGAGTTTAAGATCCAACGACGCGGACGACAACTAGAACGTCAAAAAACACAATAGGTTTAATTAGCAAAACAACAACTTCGCAAGTGCAACACACTTTTTTGTTCATTTCTTTCCCGTTTTTGTTTTTACGACGTGAAAATGCCTAATTTCGCGTTTTATGGAGGACGTAAATAAGCAACGACGAAATTTTATTTCTCTTTCTGAGCTTGAATATGGTCCCTTGAAATTCAGCTTTAGGAGGGTTCGCCTACAATTGACAAAGTAAGTGGGTAGGAATAATCGCTATAAAGACTGAAAAAAATAAACATCAAACCAGAAATTGCTCTCTTTAAACTGTAAATTATAAATGATCCTGAGAGAATATTCATTTCAGTCATTTCGTGAAGGACGCGTGTCTCTCAGCGTGGGTCATCCACGCGGAACACATTTGCGCTATGTGATTGGCTGTTGTCTAATCCCCCTTGAGATCTGTGGTGTTAAAAATAACTCGAGACGAATTACCTATGGAATAGGGTGTATATGGGGGATGCCCTCTCTGTCCCCTTTATAGTCTCTTGATCATACCCGTTAGCCTGATCCAATAAATGCCATTTTGTTTTCCATCATTGGTGTTGATATCTTTACATGAAAAACCTGGATTAGCTTTTGATCCATAAGGAGCTTTGGAACAGTCATCTGTAGAGGCGCAGTAGTAGGTATGGGCACAATGACAGTTGCAGGCATTGGAATATGAAGGGTCTACCATGCATAACACGATTCCACTAACAATGAGGACTAGCTTGGTTAGATGATGCATGTTAAATGAAGTCTGTAAAAAGAACTAAAAAGAACAGACCGTATTTATTTACCGTATTTATTCGAATAAGCGCCCAACCTCGAATTAGCGCCCACCTTGAAAAAGCGCCTATCCTAAAGGCAGAAAAAAGTTAATAAGCGCCCAGCCTCGAATAAGCGCCCACCCCACCCAACTCCCTCCCACAAAACCACCAATGAGAGATAATAAGAGACCCTCCCGAAGACGGAGTTTTCTTCAGGGTATTGTACAGAAACCTTGCTTTGTTACATCTTCGCTTTTTGTTATTAGCATTTACTGTTTTGTTGCAAAATATACTTTTACGCTTGCTGAGAATGGTGAAAATTTAATAAGCGCCCAGCCTCGAATAAGCGCTCACCTCGAATAAGCGCCCACTCTCAAGGTCCAAAAATTTAATAAGCGCCCAGGGCGGTTAATCGAATAAATACATTATTACGGGTTAAAATGACACACCTTTTGTAGACTTCCAGACTGATTAGAGATTCATCCAGCCTGCGAGTAAGCTCTCCATTTGGGGGAGTGATGAGAGAATCACGCGAGAGCTGCACTCGAAAGGAGACGCGAGTGCGAGGGAGGGGGACGGGAGAAAGAAAGAGGGGAACGAAAGAAAGGAGAAAGAAAAGGCTAAATTCTACTTACTGCATAAAGCGTCTTGCTAGGGAACAAACTGATTCTAGTATTTAGCTTACCTAAACTCCATCTTAATCTTCCGAAAGAGAGCTAGCTAGAGCAATTATTTTTACAGTGCAGGTCCTACTCAAGCTGAGAGATCACATTAATTTTTACAACGTCAATTTCAGTTTTCTGGGATTTGTACTGAAAGCGCCTGTAAAATGCAGCCTTGTGCTCAGATGCTGCTTGTTTTTGTTGCTCAGTATTAACAGATTAATAATCGAAGTGTTCTTTCGCGAGCTTAAACTCCTGGTCCTTTTTAGCGTATATGTTATAAAGAGAAAATTCCACAAGGTCTTTTATAACGCGCTAACAATACTTACAGCAATATAAAACTGTTTTGAAAGTTTCCAACGAAAAAGTTTTACAAACCTCTCAGGAACTTGTGAAGGCAAAAAGCAGAAAATAGCACAAGAATTGGGAATTTCACAACGTCAGTCTTTTCCTTGATTTAATCCTCGGGGTGTCCTTCAATTACTGATAGTGTACTGATTTTTACATTAGCTTTATAGCCAGGTGAAAGTTGTATTGGCTCAAATCAAGGGTAGGAATTGATGAACTTGGGCCTGGGTACCTGACGAACATCCGAGTTGTCAGGTCACTGACCAACAGGTATTT
>CALNXK010000487.1:135000-160093 GCA_942486035.1 Porites lobata | reverse complement strand
CTGATGTGTCATTGTGGAGATAAACAAATTACTATTTATATGGAAGCAAAAAAAGAAAAATTGCATGTGAAAGATAATGTTAATGATAAAATATTTCCATTGTTTTTTGGTTGTGAAAATCTGAAAATAAAAATCATAAGGGACAACCATAATTCATACTATGTCCATTGCAAAAAGTAGACTAACAGTAGTCCCCTTTCTCAGGAGGTAGAGCGAAGCAAAACCCGAAAGCATCGGTGAAAATCATCGGGAAGTAGATATCTTGTTCTTCCATGACAGGTGACAGCGTGTCTCTCCTGTCGAATGTCAACCTTTCTTTGTAAAACCTGCATATATGAACCCAACTTAAGAATTTGTTAGCTAAAATGTCTGGCCTTAAACCCCTTTTCATAAGAAACTCATTTAGCTAAAATTTTTAATGTTCTAATTATTTTAAAAAGAGCCCTGATCAAAAATACAAAAACATTTTAGTCTGTTTCCAGCCTACTAAGATTTAAAGAATGAACTAAATGAAAACTGTTATGTCTTTTGCCAATACATTTATTTATTTCTTTTCAGGTAGAAAAGCAACAAGTGTGAACCTGTCAGAGACTGCACTTTGAGAGTGGACTTAGAGGACAAATACATTACATTCTAGGGTATTTTTGAACTTGTTTGTTGTGTTCTATTCTGAATATTGACCGCGATTTTATTGTTCACTATTTTGTACATGGTGTAATCATGCAATTTTATATTACTTTAGTGTGAAAAGCCAGTTCAAATCATTCAGGAGATTAGTGACTGTACCAGGTTCTACTGAAAGAAAGCTATTAAATCTGGCGGCCACCGCTGTGCTCCTTCAACATAGTGGCACATTTCTTATGCGTGAGTCCCACACGTTGTATTCCAGACAAGAATGAACAAGGTTGAGGTAGTAAAATTGCAGTTACTGCTCTATTGATTAGTAGTAGAGAGATAAGCAGTTTCAAACTAAAACTGTATTTCAGATTGTGATTGGCGGCCAGGAGACACCTTTCGTGTTGTTCATTAACCATGAATGGTGACGTCACTGCAATGTGCACGCCTGACTGTGTGTTTTGTGCCTACTATCTCCTGATGTCATCAGTGAGATAAACAAATTAATATTTACATGAAGCAAAAAAGAAAATTGCACAGGAAAAATAATGTTACTGATAAAATATTCCATTGTTTTGTCAGAAAATTGAAAAACAAAAATCATAGACAACTATAACGTACTATGTCCATTGCAAAAAGTAGACTGTTTAGTAGTCCCCTCTTTTTCCTCAGGGATAGTAGAGCTTAAAGAAACCCTTGAAAGCCGCTGGGTGAAAACCTCTGACGCAGGAAAAAGGTGACACTTGCTTCTCATATACCCACAGGTGACATGTGTCTCTCCTGTCGCATGTCAACCTTTCTAGTAAACCCTTTATATAAGAACCCAAACTTAAGAACTTGTTAGGCTAGAATTTTATTTTAAACCCCTTTTCTTAAGAACGTATTAGCTTAAATTTTCAATGGGTTCTTATTTTACAAAAATGAAGCCTCAGATGAAAATACAAAAAACAGTTTAGTCTATATTAAGTCACTAAGATTCAAAGAATGAACTAAATGAAAACCATGTTATGTCTTTGCCAACACAGCATTTTATTGACTCTGTAGCAATGAAAGACACGCATGGTAGTAGTACTTGGAAAGATAAATTTACTGTATGGTTATCATCTAAACTGTATTCTAGATTATTATTTAATATAGTAATATTCCATATCACATATGCCCTATAGTAGTTATCTGTGATGATCGCTAGTTCCCTATCAAATAGAGAACCTATTTAAGAACCGAAGAAGCCTAAAATCCCACTAAATAAATACCATTTCAAGAACCCTTTAGGCTTAGAAAAATCTAGGTTTTTATAATGTGGGTTTCTACCATACTGCAAAAGTGGTCTCATGTAAACTGGTGTCCATGCTGGGAGATGTCAGTTTTAACTGAGAAAAAACATTTTTAATGGGTACTACTGTGTGTATTCAAAAGGGTTTCACGGAACATTAGTCATTGTAGAATGTCATATTTATTGGTGTGTTTCATATATATGCATTGACTTGATCATTATTTATTAATGTGGTGCCTTACTCATTCCCTTTTTTCACAAAAGAACACCCAGTTTAAGCGACAAGGTGATGGACGGGTATAAAGAACAGGGTCAAGTATGGAAAAACTGATAAGGATCCAGAGGCTGAACAAGACAATAATGTATAATTATATATGTAGCTAAGGTAATGGATCAAAGCCCTGCTGTAAAATGGTGTGGTAACTGACCTTGACAGGGATAAAATAAGCCTGACAAGCCTCCTGGACAAGAAGAGCAGTACTGAATGATGTAAAGCAATCTGGATGTGGTGAACTTCAGAGGAGAAGCCAGATTTTTGCCGGAGGTAAGCACAAACCTCCAAACCTTACTATACATAACAGGGTTGTTTATATAAGAGAAAATAGCTATGGCTACCCAGCCACTGTTTACACAAGATGCAAATATCCCATATATCTATCTATTTCAAAGGTACATTTGCACTAATTTTATAAGTCTGTCCTTATCTTGTCAGTTGGCCATAACAGATGCAAGATCCTGCGAGGAAAGATGGCTTCTCTCTATCAACTATGCCACTATGCCCCATATAAATACCCGGGGACTCACATATGAAAGGGGATGTTCATCGAAATTTTGAATTATAAATGTACAGTTGTAAATCTAAATGGTTGATCTTCTTCACCTAGGAAATGTTATTTTGAATTATTTATGTACACAGGGTTTCATGAGAAAATAGGAGGGTTAAGAGTTTTAGCACGAGTGATAAATCACATTTTTACCGCTTTTTAGCTGATGAAATGATTTATTTTTTTTCAGGCAGAAAAAGGGCAACAAGTGTGTGAAACTGGTCAGAGACTGAGTTCCTTGAGATTGGACTTAGAGGACAACAGCATTACATTCTAGGTATTTTTGGAACTTTTTATTGTGTTGTATTCTGAATATTGACCCGATTTTATTGTTCACTATTTTGTACATGGTGGTAACTCATGCAATTTTGCGCGGTCATTTTCAGGAAACGCCAGTTCAAATTGTTCAGGAGATTAGTGACTGTACCAGGTTCCCGGCCAGCAGTTTTTTACAAATCTGGCGGACACCGCTGTGCTCCTTCAACATAGTGGCAATACTTTCGGTATGTGGGTCCCACATGCTGCAGGCATTTCTAGACAAGGATGAACAAAGGTGAGGTAGGCAAAATTGCAGGTTACTGCTCTATTGATTAGTAACAGAGATAAGCAGTTTTCCCTTAAACTAAAACTGTATTTCAGATTGTGATTGCGCCAGGAGACACCTTTTAGTGTTGTTTATTAACCATAGAATGGTGACGTTCACTGCAATGTGCACATCTGACCTGTATTTTGGTACCTACTATCTCCTGATGTGGTCATTAGTACAGTGAGATAAACAAATTAATATTTACATGAAGCAAAAAAAAATTGCACAGGAAAAATAATGTTAATGATAAAATATTCCATTGTTTTTGTTAGAAAATTGAAAATAAAATCATAAGGGACAACCATAATTCATACTATGTCCATTGTAAAAGTAGACTACTTAGTAGTCCCCCTTTTTCCTGAGGATAGAAGAGCAGCGAGCAAAATCCCTCGACCGAAAAAAGGTGACACTCTTGGACAAATCTCTCTCCCTCGTCGAAAAAGTAAAAACCAAGTAAGAACCTAAACTTTAAGAACTTGTTAGGTTAAAATGTTCATTTTAAACTTTTCTGACATTTACACATGGGTTCTTTATTTTACAAAAATGAAGCCTCAGATGAAAATACAAAAAATTTTTTAGCTTACTTTCAGTCACTAAGATTCAAAGAATGAACTAAAATGAAAACCATGTTATGTCTCTGCCAACACAGCATTTATGGACCCTTTAGTACTTTGGAAAGTAAATTTAAATCATCTAAACTGCGTTCTAGATTATTATTTAATACAGCAATATATTCCATATCACATATGCCCTGTAGTAGTTATCTTGATGATTGCTAGGCCCCAAAAGTGTGTCTCACTGTAAACTGGTGTCCATGTTGAGATGTCAGTTTTAACTGAGAAAAAACATTTTGCTTGGGTACTACTGTGTATTTAAAGGGTTTTACGTGAACATAATTAGCTGTAGAATGTGTCATATTTATTGCAGGTAAGCCTATTTATATATGCTATCGACTCTGATCATTATTTTATTAATGTGGTGCCTTACTCATTCTCTTTTTCACAAAGAACACCCCAGTTTAAGTGACAAGATGATGGACGGTATCAAGAACAGGGCTGTTATGGAAAACTGATAAGGATCCAGAGACCGAACAAGACAATAATGGCATCATATGTGTAGCCAAGGTAATGGATCAAAGCTCCTGCTGTAAAATGGTGTGGTAAATTGACCTTGGAGAGGATGGACAAGAAGACAGCAGTACTGAATGATGTAAAGCACCTGATGTGGTGAACTTCAGAGGAGAAGCCAGGATTTCTGCTGGAGGTAAGCACAAATTTCCAAATCCTTACTATAGATAACAGGGTTGTTTATACAAGAGAAAATAAGCCATGGCTTACTCCAGCCAAGACACAAGGCAAAATATCCCATATATCTATCTATTTCGGGCACATTTGCACTAATTTTATAAGTCTGTCTCATTCTTGTCAGTTGGCCATAACAGATGCAAGATCCTGCGAGGAAAGATGGCTCTCTCTATCAACTATGCCCTGTATAAATACCTGGGGGACTCTACACATGAAAGGGGTGGGGATGCTCATCGGAAATTTTGAATTACAATGTACAGTTGTAAATCTAAATGGTTGATCTTCTTCTAGAAATGTTATTTTGAATTATTTATGTATGTAGGGTTTTCATGAGAATGCCAGGGAGCGTTAAGAGTTTTAGCACGAAGTGATAATCACACTTTCACCTTTTTTTTAGCTGATGAAAATGATTTATTTCTTTTTCAGGCAGAAAAAAGGCAACAAGTGTGTGAAACTGGTCAGAGACTGCGTTCTTTGGAGAGTGGACTTAGAAGACAACAGCATTACATTCTAGGTATTTTTTGGAACTTGTTTATTGTATTGTATTCTGGAATATTGACCCTGATTTTATTGTTCACTATTTCGTACATGGTGGTAACTCATGCAATTTTATGTCATTTCTATAGTGTGCCAGTTCAAATTGTTCAGGAGATTAGTGACTGTACCAGGTTCCCGTTCAGAGCAGTTTTTTACAAATCTGGCGGCACCGCTGTGCTCCTTCAACATAGTGGCAATACTTTCAGTATGTGGGTCCCACCCGCTGAGGGCATATTCCAGACAAGGATGAACAAGGGTGAGGTAGGCAAAATTGCAGGTTACTGCTCTATTGATTAGTAACAGAGATAAGCAGTTTCCCCTTAAACTAAAACTCTATTTCAGATTGTGATTATGGCCAGGAGACACCTTTAGTGTTGTTTATTAACCATAGAATGGTCATGTTCACTGCAATGTGCATGTCTGACCTGTGACCTGTGTTTTGTGCCTACTGTCTCCTGATGTGGTCATCAATGGAGATAAACAAATTAATATTTACATGAAGCAAAAAAGAAAAGTTGCACAGGAAAAATAATGTTAATGATAAAATATTCCATTGTTTTTGTCAGAAAATTGAAAATAAAATCATAAGGGACAGCCATAATTCATACTATGTCCATTGCAAAAGTAGACTACGAGTAGTCCCCCTTTTTTCCTGAGGGATAGTAGAGCGAGCAAAACCCAAGCGCGCGTGAAAATCTCCCGACGCGAGAAAAGGTGACACTTGTCTCTCGCACGCGACACGTGACACGTGTCTCTCTCCCTGTCGCATGTCAACCTTTTCTAGTAAAAACCCACATATAAGAACCTAAACTTTAAGAACTTGTTAGGCTAAAATTTTCATTTTAAACCCCCTCTTCGTAAGGACCTATTTAGCTTAAACTGTATTCTAGATTATTATTTAATACAGCAATATATTCCATATCACATATGCCCTATAGTAGTTATCTGTGATGATCGCTAGTGCCCCTATCAAATTGAAAACCTATTTAAGAACCGAAGTAGCCTAAATTCCCACTAAATACCATTTCTGTTAGAACCTCTTTAGGCTACGTTAGAAAAATCTAGGTTTTTACACGTGGGTTTTACCCATATTGCAAAAGTGTGTCTCACTGTAAACTGGTGTCCATGTTGAGATGTCAGTTTTAACTGAGAAAAAACATTTTGCTTGGGTACTACTGTGTATTTAAAGGGTTTTACGTGAACATAATTAGCTGTAGAATGTGTCATATTTATTGCAGGTAAGCCTATTTATATATGCTATCGACTCTGATTGTTTATTAATGTGATGCCTTACTCATTCCCTTTTTCACAAAGAACACCCCAGTTTAAGTGACAAGATGATGGACGGTATCAAGAACAGGGTTGTTATGGAAAACTGATAAGGATCCAGAGACTGAACAAGACAATAATGGCATCATATGTGTAGCCAAGGTAATGGATCAAAGCTCCTGCTGTAAAATGGTGTGGTAAATTTACCTTGGAGAGGCTGGACAAGAAGACAACAGTACTGAATGATGTAAAGAGGAGAAGCCAGGATTTCTGCTGGAGGTAAGCACAAATTTCCAAATCCTTACTGTACATAACAGGGTTGTTTATATCTGAGAAAAAATAAGCCATGGCTTACTCCAGCCACGGCTTACACAAGACGCAAAATATCCCACATATCTATCTATTTTGCACATTTGAACTAATTTTATAAGTCTGTCTTTGTAACTTTATTTGATTTACCACAAAATACAAATAATGATAAAAACAAGACAGTTACACAAAAGCAGAAGATGAAGTCCAAAAAAGAAACCATGAGGTTTATAGGCATTGGGCTCCCTCAGGGTAAAAATAAAGTTAACAGTAACAGTAAGGCCAGTAACAGTAAGGTCTGTTGGCCATGACAGATGAAAGATCCTACTGACGAAAGATGGCTCTCTCTCTATCAACTATGGCCCATATAAATATGGGGGATGCTCATCATCGAAATTTTGAATTGAACCCCTAAAGGAGACCGATCTGGGGGGGCCCAAGCTTTTTTTGACCCTAAAAGAGACCATGTTAAAACACAGACAATATGTATATTTAAATATTGTTTTGCTTTCAATCCTAAACGAGACCTTCACGGCTAAATATGATGGCATTTTGCCCAGAACACCCTAAGTGAGACTAAAATCCGAAATTTTATGCCCCTAATTAAAAAGCGAGGGCATTTGCATCCCCACCCTTTCATATGGGGAGTCCCCTCCCCGGTATAAATAGTACAAAATCTATGTTCATGGCATATTTAACCCACAGCTAGCTAAGACACAGATTGGTCAAGTAATTTTGGGCTGGGCTTATCCAAGTCGCGGCTTGCCTTCTTGGATGTTAAAGTGTTCATATAAATGCCTTTACATGTTGTCCAATTGATGCACATGCTCTGTTTTCAATTATATCCCACTTTCATGGCCCAGAGAATTGCAATGCAGTGGTAGGAAAATGTCCTGCTGTGCTGCTGAAATGTCTTTTTCAAAGCACTCGATTGAACAATAAACAGCTTTTCCTCGAGGTTTCCCACAAGTTTCACAACAGCCCAACAGCAATCCTGAAATGGAAAAGACTGTGTAAAATGTGCCTTTTCGTATGAGCATTTTTCCCATCTAATGGAAATCGTACTAGTATAAATAGTTCTTTTTCTGTCTTACAAAAGCTGCGGCCAAAGAAAGCTGTGGCTTATTTTCCCTTGTATAAATGGTCCTTATACTGTTTATTATTTCCTTTTCTTTATTACTATCATTTGTATTTTTTAATTTATCCTCATACTTAAACACCCTAGTCATTCTTGAAAAAAGTAACCCTGACATCGTAGTCACGCAAGTCACCCAGGTCACCCTAGTCACACAAGTCACTGTAGTCACCCTAGTCACCCTAGTCACCCAAGTCACCCTAGTCACCCTAGTCACCCAAGTCACCCTAATCACCCAAGTCACCTTAGTCACCCTAATCACCCTAGTCACCCACCCTAGTCACCCTACTAGTCAACTTAGTCACCCTAGTCAGTCAAAATAATTAAGTTATTTTTCTGTCATTTTCTATATTCCTTGTTATCTCTTACAGAATGTGTAAGGCCACAACTCTTTGTGGACAGACTTGGTTGCCTACTTTACATTTGTATGAGTTGGGTTTTTTTGTGAGACCTGGCATGTTATGTAGATAGTGAAATGTTGGCTTACATTCCATGTTTGTCTCTGACCCTATAAATACTTTAAGCCAAAAGTTATTCTAGAAGTTACAGAGTGCTTTCTTATTGATAGTGAATTTTATTTTTCTCAGACAGGAAAGGACAAAAGATTTGGCAAACTGGTCAGTGATTCATCAATAGCTCTATGCAGGAGGTCAACAGCCAACAGTGAAGAGGCTGAATCAGGGGATAACAGAATCAAGCTGTCTCATTACAAATATCTGGTTTAGTATTATTTCATATAATCCTATCATTTTTTCCAACAGTCACACTAGCCAGTACCCTACCACAGGTACTTAGTTTTAGAATATTTCTGACCCAGCCCGGGAGGTCATTGAATGCGGGGTACAGCTGGCCCGGGGGTTTTCCTCCTAGGAGCAAGTGGACGTACGGGGAGGTTTTTCACCCAGCTGTTGTTCCACAACCCCCATTCAACAGCAGTTAGGCAAATTCTTTTAGATTGGCATTGAACAAAAATAAAAACCAAAAACATAAAACAAAACCAAGATATTGGCTATTTCAGCAAATAGGACTTCATGCATTAGTCAAAACAGGTCCATGGTATTGCCAACAAAAGTGAATTGATTCATTTGCAATATTTTTCCTTTTGAGTTTTACCTGTAGTTTTCATCTTTCCTGATTCAAAGAAACCTTCTTTTATTTATCCAATCAAAATTCAGCCACTGTTGGATATTCAGCACATTTCAGCAATAGAGTAGATTGCTGAATATGTAGTAAGGTCAAGTTTTTATAAAGAATTCTGTAATTCACTATTGAGGGAATACTTAAGGTATCTGTATTCCAAGAATAATGATATATTATACAGTGTGTGTGCCACCATATTTGTACAAATAAGTGTCACTAAGAAATTTTATCAACAGTTTCTTTATTTTTGAAGTTAATGAGTCATCATCCAGTTCAATTTAGCAACTGGACAAGGACTTATCAGTTAGGCAAAGTTTTCTTAAATTAAGCAAGCTTTGTTTTCAAATTAGATTATTTTGTTCCAAAAATTCATTTATTTTTTTTGAAATAAGATCTAGAGGCTTATTTGTACTACTTTAAAATTATTAGTTAACACACAAGATTCCTTTGAGCAGTACATACGTCATTCAATTTTACAAAGGACATTTGCCTCTAGGAAGAAAAAAAGGAAAAGGGTTCATTCTTGCAAGACAATGGTGAATGAAACTTTGTAGCCAAGAATAATATAATTATATTAAGTAGTGATTATAAAATGAACTTTCCTCAGGATTTGGCTATTTTATCAAAGATTAGACACAGTATTAATTCATCTGCTAACTAGATACAGAGAAATTGTTTCAAAAATAATTTAATACTAAAAATAATACCAAAAAATAATTTAATACCAGTTTGGTATGGGCTAGGGGTTCAGGGTCCTAGTGACACATCCCCATCCAAATATTCATAAAGTACCTCCCTCGGGCCTAGTGCTTCACTGCTCAAAGGAAATCTTGCTAACGTAATAGTGATCATAATATTATAATAATATTTAATATAAAGGTATAGTTGTTGGGTGGGTGTGGCTACATATTTTATACATTATTACTTACCTTTAACCGTAAAAGCTCAATTAAGCCCCTATCTGCCTTTTAAGGAGGGTTTGACGAATTAGAGGAGGGGGGAAGGGGTAAACAATTAGGGGTGGGGGCAAAGAAAGGATATTCTTTTTCTCAATAATGAGAGTAAAATTAGAGAAGGGGGTCGTCTTTTTCATCGATAATCTTCCACAAACTGGCAAAATGTCCTTGCATTGGTCTGATGAAAATCTGTTCCTGACATTTCCTGCAAAACCAGTGGCCTTCAAGGTAAGTGGATGGTGTAATAAATAGGAGGATGAGGTTGCAAATCTAGTCTTGAAGAAATAGACGCTGTGATAAGTGATATTGTGGGTGGTAGGATGGGGCTTATAGAGCTTTTGCTACATACACATTGTGCTGCCAGTGTGGGTGGGAGTGGCCTAGTTTTCCATGTAATTGCTTGAGACCACCCGTCACAATACATTAGCCATTCACTGACTTTCAGTGGGAAGCACAATGTTACCTGTATGATTAGAGGCATGGGAAGCATTACAACCTTATCACAGCAAAAATTAATCACACAGGCAGGATTTTTTAACTTTGCTTTGATTTTATTCCTTTTGTTAAAGTTCGCCACACACTCAATTCTTTTCATAGGTCCACCTTCTATTGGAACTCTTCTTATTTATAGGAGTTGTTGTGCTTCCTGTTTTATCTTAACACAGTGGAACTATGATTTTTTGAACCTTTTTTGAAAATGGAGTTTGGTTGTAGAATTTCAAAGAAAAAGGGGGGAAATCAAGTTTCGTTTTGGGCATTGGGCTTTGTTGCTATTTTCTGGTTGAAAAAGCCCAAGGCGAAATAAGAAAATTACAGTGACTTCAGGGTTAGGAAAATGGGTTTTAATTTAAATAATCAATAGGTTCAAAGAACCAGGATTCCACTTATACAGTAGAAGTGTTAATTTAATGCTAAAATTAATCAGTCTACAGCAAGCTCATTAGCACAATATTAGCTGTAAACCTCCTAAGTAACATATTACTTTACTCAGGGACTTTACGTGCAGGCTGCAAGAAATAGTAGTACTTTACTACTACTAGGTATATACATCGTTAAATTTTAAGAACAAAATGGCAATACAGGTAAGCTATGAGCTATAATTTATATCTGCAAACCTTGACCAACAGAAAACTTATGATGATCTTCCATTAAGGGAAAAGATGAGCTTGAGCTTTGTCAGCCAAGGCATCTCTCTCGCTATCAGTGGCCAGGAAACTACAGCTGGAATTGCATCTACATTTGTAGGCTAGGTCTACAAAGCACAGTATGGATACGAATATAAAAGTGTTTTAACCACATTGACCTTAATCTTTGAAGTCCCAATATCAAGAGAGAAATTCTCCTTACTGATCTTCTTACCTCTCTTATGGTACTAGTAAGGAGAATGTACGTAAGTATCAAGTAGGTAGAGGTTCATTTTGTTTGATTTTTAATAACTTTGATGATTGATTTTGTCCTCTGTTGGGACTTCAAGGTGAGGTTGGTGCACAAAGGATTTTGTCCATTCTTCAGATTAATTTAAAACAGAGCGCCCTAGCAACAGGAAATTTTTAAGAAACAGTGAGCCTGGGAAAAATCTTACGAAAAGTACAATCTTAAGGATTATAACACAAAATGGATTATTCATAACTTTACATGAACATTTTGTCTAAGGCAATCTCTTGTCTGCTTCTGCTTATTTTCATTTTCGACGAAACTCGCAGTAAATAGATTGTTGTTTCCAGATCACTGATTATTTTAAAACTAAAACAATTTTTTTTATTAACTTTTGAGTACCTACTTTTTTACACGGGTCTCATACGATGCAGACTGCAGACTTTTGATTGCATTTATATTGTATCTAAATATATTAGTTTTCTTGGTTTTGCATTTTGCTCTCTGTAATTTTTTTTTCCAATTTCCATAGGTTTTCAAAAGGTCTGGCATGTTAGTTGAAGGAATTTGCTCCTTGTCATTCCTGTTCTTTCCATTTTTCTGCACTTAATCAAAGCATTAGTTGAATGCATGTTTACATTACGAGGGCACTTGTAGCACCAAGAAATATCTAGTTTTGTTTAATGTGCTAATGAGCTTGCATTAGTTATCTTAATATTATTAATTTTTTGGTAGGCTTGCTTTAGCTAAGCCTTTGAAAACAGCTGACTTTTCCAGATGCTATCACTGGTTTTCCAGCAAAATGATGACTGATATCATGTCACTAGCCATATCTGGGTGTGGCTTCAGATTGGTTGAAACACATTATCCTTGTGGCAAGACCAATCAGAAGCACCACCCAGATCTGGGTAGTGACACATCATTATTATAGAATTTCCTCACTTATTCTTCATTTTTGGGTCATTTCATGGGGAAACCAGTGGTGTCGTCAAGAATTGTTAGTTGTTTTCTTAGGCCATTAGCTTTTCATTATTATTTTTTTAAGTTCTTATTTAATTTCAGACCTCAGGTGGCACACGCACAAGATTAGGAGCCCATCACTTGGGAAAGGTCATGTTTAAATCTAGCCAACCTCGTCCCTGCTGGGCTGTGGAAGCTCTGCCTCTGAGAAGGTGTGAATTCTGATGTCCTCTGAGATATTCCAACTGAGAAATCCTGGGAAACTTTATCTGATCCTGTCATTCATGCTGAGGGCAGTTGGACACTTGGAAGATTTGGCCGTTTGTTCCCAAGTGGGGAGGACAGCGTGAAGGAAGGTGAGAGTTTGCTTCTCATGTTCTTAGGGATTCATTCATTTTGTTATGATACCACACCTTTTTCCAAAAAAATATTAAGTAACCATTTTGATCAAGAAAGTTGCTTGTCTGCAAACAATATGTCTGGGAATGTTTCACTGTTGAGGATGGAAAACGGGGGTGCAAGAACGTGCTCCCCGGCTCACGTAGTAGGTGTGTCGACGGATGATTCGAGGGCAGAGAACTGAGCACTGAATGGCATTGGTCTGGCTTGGGTGGATTTTCACGAATGACATCAAATTGAGCTGATAGTCACTAAGAATCTCTCTAATGGGGGGCAACTGGTTAAGGATTTCTCTTCTAAACCTAAAGCTTTTCATTTCCTAACAATAAATAGCTTTCCAAAATATTGCACAAAAACAAAAATAGCATATAAATCATTCCCATAATTGCCAAATTTTGTACTGATATTTTTTGACTAGCTGAAAATTTAACTAAAAACCGCCAAAAAAAACAACGCTCATAAATAGGTCCCAATTTATCTCATTTCCATCTTTTTCCTACCTGATTAGCTGAAAATTTAACTAAAACCATAAAAACAAAACAACGCTCATAAATAGGTCCAAATTTATTTCATTTTCATCTTTTTCCTGCGTCAGATTATAACAAATTTATCAAAACTAAGTTTAGGTCACCTCAACATCTGTTTTTTTTTACCTATTGTTTTTTGGTCAACTGAAAACAATAGGCAAACAAACATGGCTGTTGATGTTAGACTAATAATATCTGCTTTAGATACTAAACCATTTTCGAAATAAGGAAATGCTTGATTAATCAGACAGCTGTGGTAATCTGCTCTATATCCTTATTTTTAAGAAGGACATAGAATAGATTTCCTTGGACTGTGTGAAAAATCAGGTTAACTTGACCTAAATTTCGGATAGCCTTATGTATAAAACAGCTAGAATAAACATTTTTGCTAAGTCTTAACTTTCGCGCTGTAGGGCAATTTCTCGGTGGTGACTTCAATTGATGCTTCAAATTAGGGTTTCGGATAAAGGTCTGGAACCATATAAGTAAGATCATTATTTTGTTATATTAAAAATTTATACATTTGGCTAGTTCCAGTCATTTATCGGATTCCCGATTTGAAGTACCCATTCAAGTCATTACCGTGTTTCCACGCTATTTGGGCTATTGTCACGATCGTCACGCAATGCTGGTACAGTCGGCTAGCGTGACCATCGTGACTTAAGTTTCGAATCTCGTGGGAACTTAAACATAGGACAATTTAAATAATTATTATGCAAAAAACATAAAGATTTAAAGGTTTAAAGACTTGCTATCGAATCCAAATTTTTTTTGAAACATTAGATATTACTAGCTTCACATTTCTTTCGCACTGATTTATTAAGGTAGAAATAAACCTTTATTTCAATGAGAGAATTAATCGAATTATTTCCATGGAAAGCAAAACTTTAAATCATCTGCAAAATGGCTTTAATCCCTTTAGTTTGGCGAAATTTGACGGCGAACCTACGCGGCACTGATTTAAACGAATTCAACATTAGATTATAAGGGCAACCAATTTTAAGATATAAAACGAAATATTTAAAGCACAATTTACGCGGCACTGTAGCAGTACTGCGTAAATTGTGCTTCTTAATGTTTCGCTTTATTACTTTCAGATAATTTCGACTCTTAAGAATAACAGCAATAATAAACGACGCGTAAACAATCCGCGTAATTTTGACTTCCAAATTTCCTTTAATGTAGGTCTTAACACTAAATACTAAACAATAACTAGGACGAGAGAAATCCAATATCAGTAGCTTCGCAGAGGAGAGATTATTATTGACTTGTGCTCTTTGGTGAAGTTTGTGGAATGAAGGTCGGTCTGACCAGCGCGATTCTTTGTTCAATTTTCTGGGCATCGATGACGGAGACCCACTGAAGACTGAGTTTCACTGTCTTGCGCCCTCTTTTTTCTTGTCTACGACTCTGGATATTTTTCACGATATATTGACTTTGCAGACACGCACTTTCAAACCAAAATTATAGTTTTCACTACAAGAAGTTTTGGCTAATTTTAATTCCAAATTTAATTTGGTGTGGTATTGTGACAAAGTTGAATGATACCCTGAGGGCATGAGGAGCAAACTCTCACTTTCCTTTACGCTGCCCTCCCCACTTGGGGACAAACGACCAAATTTTCTAAGTGTCCAACTGCCCCCAGCTTGAATGAAGTGATCAGATAAAACAGACCAGGATTTTAAAGTTGGAATATCAAATGAGGACAGAAGAATGAACACCGACTCGGAGCAGAGTGGAAGCAGCCCGGCAGGGACGGGGAGGCTAGATTACTTTTTTTTTATAATTTTTTTTATTGTAAATAAATGGACAACAGAGACAAGCTTTATTCCTCAATAAAATACTGTTACCTTCAGTACCTGTGCTGTTTACTTTGTAATCCAACTACTTGAGTGAACCAGATGAAAGGCTTGGACACAGTGAAACATTGTGCGCAGCGAAGACTGATTTATTTCACCAGCGACATAAACACAAGCACAAGTTTACGTCAACAGCAAAACCATAAACACAATCTCAGGAAAACGTAAACTTATTCTTTCTATCCTCACCAAGAGTAACGAATTCGACTTTTATTTCTCGTGTCCTTAAATTGCGCAAATTACAGTGGTAAGAACAAGAAAAGAATAAGTGTGTTTCTCCAGTGTTTCTGCTTATGCCCATGTCGTTGGTGACCTCGCTAAACTCAGTTGTACCTGTTTTGCTTGTGTTTATGTCGCTAGTTCAAACCAATCTTTACCTTACAACGTTTTCCAACAAAGCGATTGTTGCGTACAATGTAGTAAAAATACAAATCGAAAGAAAAGAATTGTTTTTCTTTACACATCGCACGCAACAACCTCAGCGCTGGAAATACGATGTAATTTTGCTGCGCGCAATGTTTCACCCTGCCCAAGCCTTTTCGACAGACAAAACCACAAGTACTTAAACATCAAAGTACGAGTGTGTATGCAAACTCAGCAGAATTTGAAAAATAAATATAAATGTCGCAAAGCAGCAAAATTATAATCACTTGCGTGGGTAAAATGACTTGATGTGCATATTAAAAGACCTTTTCCCCGCGCAAATTCTTATAATTCGCTGGTTGAGCAACATGAAAGGTAATTCTCGAACACGCACCAACACTCGTATTTCGAGCTTAAAGTACTTGCGGGTGCAAATGAAGTACAAGCTAAGTTCTGCTTTTGATAAACTCCTAGTAAAGCTTTGTGGCAAAAATCAGACTCGTCTTTATTATTAAACAGCTATGAATTTCGACGCAAAGTACGCCACAAACAGGGGCTTTTTGCAAAAGAGATCGTCAGAAAATATATTGACTGTGACAAATTCGTGTGATATAAAATGTTTGTAGTCTTCCTTGAAGTTGCTCTTGGGGTCGTCACGCAAAGCGTGACAATCTCACGCAACTGCAAACAAGACTACGATTTTGCAGCGAATTAAAATTTAAAGACAAAATAATAAGCCACATATTTGTGGCGAATTTTGCGGTAAAAACTGACCATTTAATATAGACGGTCTGAAATTTCGCAACAAGTCAAAGCGTTACCAAAAAATATACTGTGAACTTCTTTTACCCCCATGGTGATGAAAATATCAATTCTCCTCGCTTAACATGGCAGTTCTTTTTAATAAAGATGTTAACATGATTTCTCGCATACGAAACTACTATCTTACATTGGTGATTTTCTTATTCCAACCACCTTTCTGCCACCAAAACGTACTGAAATCGCACGGAGAAACAACGAGATGATTCCCCCTGTAAAGCTAGAAATCTCAAATCCCTCCAAGGACTGAAAATTGATCAAACAAACTTGTAAAAGTTTATTCAACACTGCAGTAGAATTTTTGTTTTTTGATTCCAGTTGAAATATTAAGAAATCACAATATTTTGTGAATAAGAAATTTTGCTATAGATTTTCAATTTTGTTAGTGGTAGGAATAAAAGACAAAAATTGTAGGTGGAAGAACTTTCTCACTAGTAAAGTGAATGATGATTTCACGGTTCAGCAAGGATTTTGGAAAATGATAGGGAATTCAAAACTAAATTTAACAGCCTCCTCTCCCTGAAAGTTGCAGTACTTTGTTCTGGCAAACAACAAGAAAACAATTGGGTCGTCATTTGTTTTTCATGTTAAGACAGAATTTTTTCAACCAAAATAAGGATCACCCAATGAACAGTTAAATTTGCTGTATAATTCTTATTTTTCGGTCCTTCAAGAAAAAAAAAACACAAAGAAGTTGGAAAGAAAATTATTCCCTGTAGTGTTGAATATAGGTTTTACAAGAAGTAAACCAATGCAGTTATAAGGAGCCATGTTTTCACCCCTACTGCTTTGCGCGCTTGTATTGATTGCCTTGGGTACTATCAACCAATCAAAACGGAAAGTTGACACCCATGCGATCCCATAGGTCTTTGCACCAAGTGCTTATACCTACTCCCCCTGCGATTTAGAGAACTGAGAATAAGCGAGAGATTTGAGGTTCACCCCAAAGTTCACAGTAAAATAGAGAAAAGAACTAGCACAGATATGCAATCTACCTAAGCTATACTGTCAAATCAACCGGTCATTCATTCAGTTTGACTGACTTGAATTCAGTCAGTCAGTCTGAAATTATACATGTAGCCGGGTAGTACCAATACTGTCATTTGACCAGTAACCTAGCCAGTGAGTTAGTTAATCAACAGTATCAGTCAGTCAGTTTATCAGCCAGTCTGTCATTACAGTCAGGTAGTATCAATACTGTCAGACAACCAGTCAACCAGCCAACTAGTTAGTCAATCTACAGTATCAGTCAGTTCATCAGTCAGTCTGTTATTAAAGTCACGTAGTATCAATACTGTCAGTCAACCAGTCACCCAGTCAACTAGCTAGTCAATCAACAGTATCAGTCAGTTCATCAGTCAGTCTGTTATTACAGTCACGTAGTATCAATACTGTCAGACAACCAGTCACTCAGCCAACTAGTTAGTCAATCATCAGTATCATTCAGTCAGTCAGTCAGTCTGCCAGTCTGTCATTACAGTCAGGTAGGATCAATACTGTCAGACAACCAGTCACCCAGCCAACTAGTTAGTCAATCAACAGTATCATTCAGTCAGTCAGTCAGTCTGCCAGTCTGTCATTACAGTCAGGTAGGATCAATACTGTCAGACAACCAGTCACCCAGCCAACTAGTTAGTCAATCAACAGTATCAGTCAGTCAGTCTGCCAGTCTGTCATTACAGTCAGGTAGGATCAATACTGTCAGACAACCAGTCACCCAGCCAACTAGTTAGTCAATCAACAGTATCAGTCAGTCAGTCTGCCAGTCTGTCATTACAGTCAGGTAGGATCAATACTGTCAGACAACCAGTCACCCAGCCAACTAGTTAGTCAATCAACAGTATCAGTCAGTTCATCAGTCAGTCTGTTATTACAGTTATGTAATATCAATACTGTCAGTCAACCAGTCACCCAGTCAACTAGTTAGTCAATCAACAGTATCAGTCAGTTCATCAGTCAGTCTGTTATTACAGTTATGTAATATCAATACTGTCAGACAACCAGTCACCCAGTCAACTAGTTAGTCAATCAACAGTATCAGTCAGTTCATCAGTCAGTCTGTTATTACAGTTATGTAATATCAATACTGTCAGTCAACCAGTCACCCAGTCAACTAGTTAGTCAATCAACAGTATCAGTCAGTTCATCAGTCAGTCTGTCATTACAGTCAGGTAGTATCAATACTGTCAGACAACCAGTCACCCAGCCAACTAGTTAGTCAATCTACAGTATCAGTCAGTTCATCAGTCAGTCTGTTATTACAGTCACGTAGTATCAATACTGTCAGTCAACCAGTCACCCAGTCAACTAGTTAGTCAATCAACAGTATCAGTCAGTTCATCAGTCAGTCTGTTATTACAGTCAGGTAGTATCAATACTGTCAGACAACCAGTCACTCAGCCAACTAGTTAGTCAATCATCAGTATCATTCAGTCAGTCAGTCAGTCTGCCAGTCTGTCATTACAGTCAGGTAGGATCAATACTGTCAGACAACCAGTCACCCAGCCAACTAGTTAGTCAATCAACAGTATCAGTCAGTCAGTCTGCCAGTCTGTCATTACAGTCAGGTAGGATCAATACTGTCAGACAACCAGTCACCCAACCAACTAGTTAGTCAATCAACAGTATCAGTCAGTCAGTCTGCCAGTCTGTCATTACAGTCAGGTAGGATCAATACTGTCAGACAACCAGTCACCCAGCCAACTAGTTAGTCAATCAACAGTATCAGTCAGTCAGTCAGTCAGTCTGCCAGTCTGTCATTACAGTCAGGTAAGATCAATACTGTCAGACAACCAGTCACCCAGCCAACTAGTTAGTCAATCAACAGTATCAGTCAGTCAGTCTGCCAGTCTGTCATTACAGTCAGGTAGGATCAATACTGTCAGACAAACAGTCACCCAGCCAACTAGTTAGTCAATCAACAGTATCAGTCAGTTCATCAGTCAGTCTGTTATTACAGTCACGTAGTATCAATACTGTCAGTCAACCAGTCACCCAGTCAACTAGTTAGTCAATCAACAGTATCAGTCAGTCAGTTCATCAGTCAGTCTGTTATTACAGTCAGGTAGTATCAATACTGTCAGACAACCAGTCACCCAGCCAACTAGTTAGTCAATCAACAGTATCATTCAGTCAGTCTGCCAGTCTGTCATTACAGTCAGGTAGGATCAATACTGTCAGACAACCAGTCACCCAGCCAACTAGTTAGTCAATCAACAGTATCAGTCAGTTCATCAGTCAGTCTGTTATTACAGTTATGTAATATCAATACTGTCAGTCAACCAGTCACCCAGTCAACTAGTTAGTCAATCAACAGTATCAGTCAGTTCATCAGTCAGTCTGTTATTACAGTTATGTAATATCAATACTGTCAGACAACCAGTCACCCAGTCAACTAGTTAGTCAATCAACAGTATCAGTCAGTTCATCAGTCAGTCTGTTATTACAGTTATGTAATATCAATACTGTCAGTCAACCAGTCACCCAGTCAACTAGTTAGTCAATCAACAGTATCAGTCAGTTCATCAGTCAGTCTGTTATTACAGTTATGTAATATCAATACTGTCAGACAACCAGTCACCCAGTCAACTAGTTAGTCAATCAACAGTATCAGTCAGTTCATCAGTCAGTCTGTTATTACAGTCACGTAGTATCAATACTGTCAGTCAACCAGTCACCCAGTCAACTAGTTAGTCAATCAACAGTATCAGTCAGTCAGTTCATCAGTCAGTCTGTCATTACAGTCAGGTAGTATCAATACTGTCAGACAACCAGTCACTCAGCCAACTAGTTAGTCAATCATCAGTATCAGTCAGTCAGTCAGTCCGCCAGTCTGTCATTACAGTCAGGTAGTATCAATACTGTCAGACAACCAGTCACCCAGCCAACTAGTTAGTCAATCTACAGTATCAGTCAGTTCATCAGTCAGTCTGTTATTACAGTCACGTGGTATCAATACTGTCAGTCAACCAGTCACCCAGTCAACTAGTTAGTCAATCTACAGTATCAGTCAGTTCATCAGTCAGTCTGTCATTACAGTCAGGTAGTATCAATACGGTCAGTCAACCAGTCACCGGGCCAACTAGTTAGTCAATCCACAGTATCAGTCAGTCACTCAGTCAGTCAGTACATCAGTCAGTCTGTCATTACAGTCAGGTAGTATCAATACTGTCAGTCAACCAGTCACCCAGCCAACTAGTTAGTCAATCAACAGTATCAGTCAGTCAGTTCATCAGTCAGTCTGTCATTACAGTCAGGTAGTATCAATACTGTCAGTCAACCAGTCACCGGGCCAACTAGTTAGTCAATCCACAGTATCAGTCAGTCACTCAGTCAGTCAGTTCATCAGTCAGTCTGTCATTACAGTCAGGTAGTATCAATACTGTCAGACAACCAGTCACCCAGCCAACTAGTTAGTCAATCAACGGTATCAGTCAGTCAGTTTATCAGCCAGTCTGTCATTACAGTCAGGTAGTATCAATACTGTCAGACAACCAGTCACCCAGCCAACTAGTTAGTCAATCAACAGTATCAGTCAGTCAGTTTATCAGCCAGTCTGTCATTACAGTCAGGTAGTATCAATACTGTCAGACAACCAGTCACCCAGCCAACTAGTTAGTCAATCAACAGTATCAGTCAGTCAGTCTGCCAGTCTGTCATTACAGTCAGGTAGGATCAATACTGTCAGACAACCAGTCACCCAGTCAACTAGTTAGTCAATCATCAGTATCAGTCAGTTCATCAGTCAGTCTGTTATTACAGTCACGTAGTATCAATACTGTCAGACAACCAGTCACCCAGCCAACTAGTTAGTCAATCTACAGTATCAGTCAGTTCATCAGTCAGTCTGTTATTACAGTCACATAGGATCAATACTGTCAGTCAGCCAGTCACCCAGTCAACTAGTTAGTCAATCAACAGTATCAGTCAGTCAGTCTGCCAGTCTGTCATTACACCCAGGTAGGATCAATACTGTCAGACAACCAGTCACCCAGCCAATTAGTTAGTCAATCAACAGTATCAGTCAGTCAGTCTGCCAGTCTGTCATTACAGTCAGGTAGGATCAATACTGTCAGACAACCAGTCACCCAGCCAACTAGTTAGTCAATCTACAGTATCAGTCAGTTCATCAGTCAGTCTGTTATTACAGTCACGTTGTATCAATACTGTCAGACAACCAGTCACCCAGCCAACTAGTTAGTCAATCTACAGTATCAGTCAGTTCATCAGTCAGTCTGTTATTACAGTCACGTAGGATCAATACTGTCAGTCAGTCAGTCACCCAGTCAACTAGTTAGTCAATCAACAGTATCAGTCAGTCAGTTCATCAGTCAGTCTGTTATTACAGTCACGTAGTGTCAATACTGTCAGTCAACCAGTCACTCAGCCAAATAGTTAGTCAATCAACAGTATCAGTCAGTCAGTTCATCAGTCAGTCTGTTATTACAGTCACGTAGTGTCAATACTGTCAGTCAACCAGTCACTCAGCCAAATAGTTAGTCAATCAACAGTATCAGTCAGTCAGTTTATCAGCCAGTCTGTCATTCAGTCAGGTAGTATCAATACTGTCAGTCAACCTGTCACCCAGCCAACTAGTTAGTCAATCAACAGTATCAGTCAGTAAGTCCATGGATTATCAATTAGAGGTACTAGCAATGTAAACTGTATGGTCAGTTTCAATTTGCAAACAATGAATCAGATGTTCTCTATTCATTCAGTCGTAATGACACAGTATAATTATGCTACACTGTAGATTGCATGTCTGATATTTAACAACAGTCAGTTTTACATCACACTTACCTGTGACACATTGCAAAGTTAGGAAATTGAAAACAAGGAAGTGCCGACAAATTTTGTTAACTTTTAGGTTAACCTCAAAAATTTTGAAGTAAAACGTTGAACAAAAAAATCTCCAATAAATTCACACGGGCAACTAGCCTTTTGAATTACTTATTGTTTCCTATACCATGACAGTTAAAAACTTTGGACTTGTCCTAACAAAGTTCAGACTGTTATTCAGACCAACATCACTATAATTTTTTGGTGAGTTGAGGCTGTATGAATTGCATCTTTTTTAAGCATACACTGTAAACTTCAATTCGTGACATTCTGTTGTTATCTTTGGTTTATAAGGTTTTTGCAGTAACACTTAGCATAAGCTGTTGTTCAAATTGAAATGAAAATGACTAAATTAACAGAATGACATTTTTATGAAACTTCAATGCATTACTTTTTGCACAACAGAAGTTTGTGCATAGAATTTAACACTTCATTGCTGAAGTCTTGTCACTTCAAAGTTGAAACACTGTGTTGAATGCTTGATATTACTTCTCAAACAAATTGATTTTACAAGGAGAAATTTAATTAAGGATGCAAAAATGAACGGTTTATCATTTGATTTCCAAACATTAATTTTCTTTGTATTATCTCAGTTTTGAATTATTGATGAGTTTGAGAACTACAATCAAACCTCGACTAATGGCCACCTCTCTACAACGACCAATTTTTTTGGCCCAGCAGACAGTCCATGTGCACATTAACTCTTTTTAAACCTCTCTACAGTGGCCACATGCACCTCTCTACAATGGTATTGGCCACTAAAGTGTGCCCCTAACCACCAAAATAACCTCTTGACAACAGCCATTTTTTCAGCGACTGATGAAAAGGTCAGGAATGGTCATGAAATTTGGTCTGACAAAGGCACATTGATGATTAATCACAGCATTGTATTTTGATTGTGTTCCATTCATAATGCTGCAGTAAGCATAAATTGTCTATGATACTTGTTCGTTTTGTCACATTTACATTTTTTGACTCAAAACATTATTCAAGTTGTTTATGTATTTATATCTTTGCTTTTTTAATTTATGATTGGACTAACATTTTGGGATAAGGTTACCAAGAAGGTGGCACAATAAACATGTTGTACTTCCTAAAAAGAATTTTCATATGACACCCCTACGTCCCTATAATGGCCACCTCTCCACAGCACCCACTTTCTTCTGTCCCCAAGGTGGCCATGCGTAGTAGAGAGGTTTGACTGTATATCGGAAAGTTTGCCATCTAATTCGGTCATTGACAATGCCCTTGTTAATCAGTTTTTGCTGTGACTTTGCAATGTAACTTGGAACATGAAAAGGATGTAAAACTGCTTTAACTATGGCAGAACTTAGCTTATATCTATAACAGATTCTGTATGTGGCACAACTGAACAAAAGCAATCTAATACTAATCCAGGTAAAAAATATTGATCTTAGTTTGGCATGAAAAATTTTCAAGCCAGACGACTTGTATGCGACTGCATGGTTCTTCACACAATAAAGCATTATAAAATAGAATTTCAGTTTTTTTTTTAAGCCTAAAAGGAAAATCATTGAATGCATATGAAACCACTTGCTCTAATAATTCATTCAATCTCTCATAATTATGAAGTTCCAAGTGATACAAATAAAAAAGTTTTTTAACTTTCTAATATTCCAAGGTCAAAATTAATATTTTTTTTTCATTCCTGTGTATCAAATAGTATATCAAATTTATGTGTCAGTTAAACAATGTTTTGCTATGCTTTGAGTTATGCTTCCAATTTTTTGACTCAAATAATTTTGATTTTTTTTGCAGTTACATGTACTTCTCCAAATTATTATTACCTTCAATGAAAAAAAAAGCTTTTTAGTAAAAGAAGCAGTTCTATGCAATTTATCTATTCCAATGAAAGATTAAAATTAAAATGGGTTCACTACAGTCGCACATAACTGCCAGTGTCTGTAGCCAAAATTTCTGCTCATGATTTTATGACTTAAGTTAACTGTTGTGCAAAATAAATTGTAAAATATTGTCAAGACCTTTATTGTATTAAAGAACCAAGCAACTACATGCTGATTTAAAACATACAGGGTAAATTCATGTTTGGCTGAAATAATAATTGCAATATATACAGAAATGTATATTGCAATAATTATATTCTTTCGCGAAACAAGTTAGCATTAAAAATGTTTTTCTACCATATTGGTTGCATTGGTTGAATGATGTCCACTAGAGTTATTCAATGGTAATCAGTGTAATTAACCCAAGTGTTGCAGGTGTTTTGGACAGTTTTCAATTTGAGTAGACCTTGTTTTGGATGGCCTCTTGAGCTTCAAACAAAGACTAATTTTTTTTCTCCAAAAATCCTTTAGGTCAAGTCAATTTTTTCTAATTGTACTAACCCAGATCAGATGCCCAACAGTAAATTGACCCGACTCACTCTTTGTCAATAAATGGCTCAGGTTAAAAGGTGAACTTTGTTGTTGTTAATAACTTTTTCGCTTGGGAACTTAACTTTTGCATAACAGGAAGTAATTGCCTTCCACAAGAATTGCTGCCTTGGTGCCCAGTATGTTTTTCTTACTAATTCAATTTGTAGATTGTATTTTGACTGTGCATGTGCAGCCAATAATTTTGTGTCCTGGATTACATTAATTGTCTTTTGAACAAGCCAGCCACATATTTTTGTTTATCTGGTTCACTCAAGAGCTGGATTACAAAGTGAAATACATAGCACTTACGATACTGAAGATAAACTCTACTAATAATGTTGATCCAGTCTGTTGGTGGCATTTTCAGCATCTGACCTGGAAAAAAACACAAATCTAACATAAGATTTAACAACTTAAAACTATTTAAAGTTAAGACACAATCATTAACATTACTATTCTATTAATCAGAGGGCTGCAAATAATTTTCCGGCTGGCGCCAGTCAAATTGTCCGGTCAAACCTATTTTTGCTTGGACATATCCCATTTTTGGCCCGACAAACATTGATTACGTCTTATCGCTATAAAAGTCCCCCCTCCCCCCTTCACATGA